>CM055266.1:49154483-49461772 GCA_029237695.1 Conchocele bisecta
TCGAATGAGGTGGTGAAGGACACGCATCTGAACATATACGAAGGCCAGATAACGGTTCTGCTGGGACATAATGGCGCTGGCAAGACGACCACTATATCGATGTTGACTGGTAATCATGAACTCGTTGGTTTATTAATAAATGTGTCTAACAATTTACTGTTTAATACATTTATGCTTGACAATATCAAATGAACTACAAATGCTACTACCAGACTGGATGTGTTTGGAAAAGCGATATTTCCTTTGACGTATATGATACAGCCAGCATACACGTCTTCATAATTAAATAAACATACTCGTAACAATACTATAACGTAATGCTAGGTTAACATATTATGTTCAACTTCCATTCAGCTATCAAAATCTATGTGTTATATCATGGTAAATCAGTAAATTATATGCTCGTCTATATGAATGATATTACCCAGTGGTTATTCGAAGGTGAGCATCTCCTTTGGGTATGCTAGGTTTATTTATGGTGACCATCTAAATTCTGCACACTGTCATTGCAGGGTTTCTTGAGCCGACCAGCGGCACTGCCATTGTGAACAATTACGATGTGCACACCGAGTTGCCGAATGTGAGGAAGAGCCTCGGCGTTTGTCCGCAACACAACATCCTCTTTGATCTCCTCACCGTCGAGGAACACCTTCGTTTCTTTGCTAGGGTGCGTTGTTAGTTGTATCCCCCGGACGAAAGTCGGGGGATACTTTGGATTTGACATGGACCATCATCCGCATCCGCGTCCGCGTCCGCGTCCGCCGCAGACACTTCATGTATAAAGCATAACTCGAATACCCTGTGTAATATTTGAATGGAACTTCACACATGCATATATCATGACCCAAAGGTGTGCAGCATGCAAGAATGACAACTCTTGCGACACTATTTTTTTAGTTATCTCCCTTTGTTTTTTCGCACATTGATTTAGTGTCCGGAGCATAACTCACACACCCTTTGTAATATTTTAATGAAACTTCATACATGCGTAGACCACGACCCAAAGGTGTGTCTTGCGCAGGAATGACAACTCTTGTGTCGCTAATATTTTAGTTATCACCCTTTAGTTTTTCGCGCACTGGTTTCGTGTCCGGACGATAACTATCACACCCTTTAGAATATTTTCATGAAACCTCACAATGGCGTAAACCGCGGGCCAAAGGTGTGTCGCGCGCAATAATGACACATCTTGCCTCACTAATCTATCTTTGTTGGCTTTTTTTGCGTACTGATTTCTTGTCTCGAACACCCTCTGGAATATTTTAATAAAACTTCATACATGCATAGACCACGGCCGCAAGGTATGTCGCGCACAAGAATGACATCTCCTGTCACACTATTTTTGATTTATTTCCCTTTGTTATTTGTTGGCGCACTGATTTCTTGTTCGAAGCATTTCTCGATTGAATACCCTTCGGAATCTGTTCACGAATCTTAGCACATGCATATGTCATGACCCTAAGGTGTGTCGCGCGCAAAAAACTATTGCCTCACTAACTTTCGAGTTATCTATCTTTCGTTTTTGTTTGCGTACTGATTTCTGTCTGGAGCATAACTCGAACACCCTCTGGAATATTTTAATAAAACTTCATACATGCATAGACCACGGCCGAAAGGTATGTCGCCCACAATCATGACAACTTCTGTCACACTACTTTTTTAGTTATCTCCCTTTGTTTTTTTGCTCATTGATTGAACTTTTGCCTCACTAATGTTCGAGCTATCACTCTTTGGTTTGTGTGTGCACTTATTTCTTGTTCGGAGCATAACTCGAATACGTTTTGGTATATTTTCATGAAACGCATGACCCAAATGTGTGTTGTGCGCAAGAATGACATATCTTGCCTCACTACATTTTGAGATATCTCCCTTCGTTTTGTTCACACCCTGATTTCTTGTCTTTAGCATAACTCGAATACCCTTTGGAATAGTTATATGAAAATAAAGAAAACTCTGGCCTCACTCATTTTTTAGTTATATATTTTGTTTTCGCTGATTGATTTCCTGTCAATTCAAAACATGATTACTCTTTGGAATATGTTCATGATATTTCACACGTGCTAAAAGCATGACCCAAAGGTGTGTCTCGTGCTAGAACGATATCTCTCAACTTACTAACATATTAGTTATCTCTCTTTTTAGTGGCTGCCTGTAGGCGGGGAGGGGGATACACATGCGCGTGTTGACAAGCATCCATTTCCAGTTTATAATGTTAATCATAGATACTGATTCCTTTTTATGTTAACCTTTCACTGATAACTATATGCAATTGATAGTTACATGTCCATTTCTGGACTGTTCCATTAATCAGCATTTTTAAAATATCTGAACAATACTGATACACATTGAATATCCTGTGGACAATGGATCTACAGTTTTTGCAAATGTTTGCTTTATGATATTTATTGTTCAAGGGTTAATAGTTACATTGTAAGCATATTTATTTACATACTATAAAGTATAACCCACTGGTGTCGTGTAATATCCAGTAGATCGGCATAGGATACTACATTTGAGGAATTATATATAATTATTGCAGCGCCTTATGAACCTGATTCAAATAATAAAGAACAACATTGGTGTGGAATTTCTCATAGAGTCACGAATATTATTGAAATGATCAGATAACGAATACATATTTGAAATTTGTTTCAGATGTAATGCCAGCCATATTGCTGTGAATATATTTCAGCTCAAGGGTTTTACATCCGGTATGATAAAAGCTGAGGTGGACGAGATGATTAAGGTTCTGGGACTGGAGACAAAACGTAATGCATTATCGTCAACTCTTTCTGGTGGGCAGAAACGCAAACTCTCTGTAGGGATAGCTCTGATAGCAGACTCAAAGGTAAATATTATTTTAGTAGTATAATACATGTATACATACATGGATATTTCTGTGATGTCGATTTATCATATTCATTTATTTTTATTATCATAATACGGTATTTGATTTTAAACGAGATTCAAATACCAACCATTACATTTTCACTAAACTAATGCACTTAGCTCATCTATAGTGTTGCATATATAGAGTGTTGCACTGAAATTATACATCTGGAATACTGGCTTATTTGTGACTGACATTTTCGCTATGTTTGACGATGGCTGCATACTGAATGATGCGTGCAACAGTTGCGTTATACACATAGCTGAACTATTCGTATGTTTCTCTACATTTAGATAATAACGTTGGAAGAGCCGTCGTCTGGCATGTATCCAACAGCTCGATGCCATAAATTATGTGCCTACTTATATACTGCTGAGGTTTATTTACAAACAATGAGTTCACCCATGTTAAATGCATAGCTGAGATTATCGTATGTTTTTCACAAAACCTACAATAATGCTGGAATAACCGACGTCTCTGCTGACACAGTGTGTCTATTTACATGTATATACCACTTAGTCTTCTGTTTCTGTCTTCTGCATTACAACGCATAGTTGAACTCATTGTATACATGACATAACACTTTCAGTTAAACGCTAATGTTGGATGAGCTGACGTGCGGCTGACATTGTGTCGATTTATAAAGTTTTACTTAGTAGTAGTTCCTCCATTTCAATGGCACACTGACAACGATACTCGTATTCTTGTCACGAAACCTTCATGTAGACAATAATGTTGAACGTGCTGACGTCTGAGTTTGGACCCAGTTGGATTTCAGCTATAGCTCATCGTATGTTTGTCTCTACACTTACATTTAGACAATGTTGGACGCGATGGCATTGCATTTGTGTCTATTAAAACTACATTCAGACAATCATATTGGACGAACCGACGTCAGGCATGGACCCGGTATCGCGACGTCAGATGTGGCAGATCCTGCAGCGACACCGGGAGGGCCGCACCATCATCCTTACCACCAACTTCATGGACGAGGCGGATGTTGTCGGCGACCGCATTGCCATCATGGCCGACGGCGTCGTCAAGTGTTGTGGTACCTCCATGTTCCTGAAGAAACTCTACGGTACGGTTTATGATTAATGTCTGTTTCACGAAAGCTGGCCATATTTTACGGATATGTAAATAAGGCAAAAACAATAGTTTTTACTATAATATTCATTTTTATCAAAATTTAAGAATGAGCCTTTTTTTATTTCGTGAAATTTGGTCCAATATTGATTTTATTACGAATAAACAATTTCCCCATCTTAAAACCCCATAGAGTGAAGATGGAGATGGGGATTTAGCATGTGGATATTTTTCTAATTTTTCCTAATAGTGGACCAATTTTCAAAATGTAACTTTTGTTTTCTTATATCATTTCCAAGCTATCTAGCCAGGTTTCAGAGTCAATTTCCTTTTTTGTTTCGTTTTTTGACTCCTCCCACAGCTCCTCTACCTCATTCCCCCCCCCCATGTTAAATTCCCATAGACAAGTCAATCTTTCGTAATAAAATCAATAGTTGACAAAATTTCACAAAAAAAGAAGGCTCATTCTTAAATTTCAATTTAATTTAATATTATCGAAACTAATATTGTATTTGCATTGTTTATATCGCCGTAACATTTGGGTAGATTTCGTGAAACAGACAGTAGAGTATGCTACATAGTATCAGTGGTGCTGAACTCTACGGCAGAGTAAATGAGACGTCGTCAGGTGTTATGGCACGTCTGAGTTCCTAAGGAAACGCTATGGTATAGGCCGGATTTGTTCCTTGTTTCACAAACGAACGATTGTCTATCATTTAAACATCGTGTTGATATCGGTTTTGTTATTATAATTATAAAGTGATGTTTTTATCAGTTTAAATGTGTGACGTTTAAAGGTACATTCCCACTCAGTAGGCAGAACATATTTTTTACAGGAATTAAATAAGTGTATAATTGTTTAACTATTCCACCAGTTCTAAAAATTACAAGTGCCCGCTATACAGATATACTCATTTAGTAATAAGTATTTTACTGACAGTGACGCGCGCTTGTATCAGGCTATTTTCATATGCAAATGAGGCATGATATTTTTTGATTATTTATTCTAACTAAATGCGTCACCTGAAAAATTAAAATTTTCGACAGATTATAAAGTATGATAATTGCACATCAAAAAATAAATGCAGATAATACATAATAATGTCCGTTAACATTTTAAGGAAACACGGTTATCGCCCCTGGTATCAGTGTGTAAATTTACGTCTGATATAAAATGTATACTAATGCCAATCAGTACGTGGGTAATTGAGAATGAATGTTTATTTTGCCAGAAAATGTATCAGATGATGTCTGATATAAAGAACATTTTGTGCCTACGGAGTGGACATGTACCTTTAATACCAACGAAAGTATTTTCTATATAAAACGATGTAAATACGACCCGTTGAAAGAAACGACATTCGTTTAAATGTATGTAGTTGAAAGTCGGGTATTTAAACGAACATTTCGTTTTTATGTATGGAAAATACAAAACGATAATCATTTACATGCATATCGTTGTGCAAAACGATCGTTTCCAGTGTGTTTTCCATTGGCTTTATATTGTTTCGTTTGTGAATTTTCAGCAAATCTTCGCTCAACATGCATGATTAGATATTTGGAGTATCGTACATGAACTCACTGGTGCTGCACCCCACGCCAGAGTAAATGTGTTACATTAAAACAGGCGCCTGATTCCTGACAAACTCACTTTCAGCTAAGACGGAAGATCTTGCATAAACACATTTTCATCTAGTAACCGGCGGAATACATTTGCGACGGTTACTAGACGAAACATGCGTTTATGCGATAACTCTAAGTAGAGCTGAGTGGCATTGCGTCAGGAAACCGGTGCATTTGTCGACGTGAAACATTTTATGCCGGCGCACCGTGCAGCACCAATGGGCATATCACTACAGGTATATATTGAACAGTATCGTTATGCTATTTATTTGCTTATTCATACTGGCCTAATTCGTGATTAGAAATTGTTAAATATATATAATTTGTTCCCAACTTTACTTAGCAGCATATGTCGACCATACATAAACGATAACTCAAATTTACTCAATGTGACTCAAGTGTACAAGTGTAATCAGTAAACCCCGTTTCCTTTCATAATTCAATGAAACCTCGCTAAACCGGACACCCTGGTAAACCAGGCATTTGATCATTCCGAGCCATAGTTATGTGGTATACGATTACCAACAGGCATTATCACCAGCGATAAATGATCAAGAAGCCCATCAACATTATGATCACATATGTTTCTTATTGTCCGGTTTACAGAGGTTCCACTGAAGTCGTTTTCGGCACTCATTATTATGGACCTATACACCATGACTGGTAGCTTCACGATTTTAATTAGTTGTTGCCAATGCAGTTAGTTCATCAGTCGTATGCATACATTATTGTATAAGATAATTATATTCTACGTATGTCGCCAATGTCGTACGTACATGTAGCTGCAGGAAGACAACTCTGCATTTAGCCCGTTTATGAGTAATTCATAGTTACGTACCCACAGCTATGCTATGAACTGGTATTCCTTGTGCTCCACCAACTACGGTTAGTATCAACTTCTAAGTTCAAATTGTTTATTTTATGTATATAGGCCACCAGCCCAAAGTACAAATATAAGGTTCGACCATGTCCAGCCGTGTAAATGTTTGCCGTGGCTCGAGGGAACCGTTTGAACCCCAAGGCCGTAGGCCGGGGGTTCAAACGGTTCCCGAGTGCCACGGCAAACGTGTACCCACGACTGGTCATTGTCGAACGTTATTGTTACATTTACGTCGGAGATATCGTGCAGTTTGAGCATATATGGAGTACATTCGGTAATTTGATACCCCGTTCCATTCAAAGAGCTGATTTACACAGTCATGCATGTTCCGGGGCCGCAGTACACGTCGCGTGATGCAGCCGCATCAATTTCAAATGTTCAGTGAGACCATTTTGAACTGATCTCGGTGACGTAATGACGCGTTATAGTAACGTCATGAGGAACATGCATTACGTAGGTGTTGGCTTGGCCGCGTAAACAGCATTGTCTACAGCCATGGTCAAACAGCACGCGCTGTACGTTTGGACGCGGTTGTGAACGAGTGTTCCATATTCTAAGTATCGAGATTCGAGTTGAAATTTTCGAGATTCGAGATAGAATTATCAAGATTCGAGTTGGAATTATCGAGATTCGAGTTGGAATTATCGAGATTCGAGCTGGAATCTTCGAGATTGGAGATGTAATTATCGAGATTCGAGTTGTAATCTTCGAGATTGGAGATGTAATTATCGAGATTCGAGTTGTATTCTTCGAGATTCGAGATGTAATTATCGAGATTCGAGTTGGAATCTTCGAGATTCGAGATGGAATTTTTGGAATGTAAGGTATGGGGAAATTCTTACCTGAATCCCCGTCCACATGCTGCTTATTAATTGCATACTATGCGATCGTGGGCGACTGTAGTTCTAGTTAAATATATGTAGCCAAATGTTGGTCATGTGACCAAAGTGCAGAATTCGAGTACATCACAATTATATCCTCATTCTTCATCGGTACTAAAAGAAAGACGCAAAACACCAACGGAGACCAAAGAGCTACTGTCAAAAATAATCAACAATTAAACACGCCGCTCAAACAACGGCATGCGTACAGCGGTAATCGCGGAGCCGTCAACATGGCATAGACATGCACTCCACGACTAGCGGTGTACGGTCCCAAAAGAAAGCACGGCAATACGACAATGGAAAACTATAAACGAAATGCAACAAAAGCCTAACACAACTAAAACTCCAAAGAATAGCAACCAAAATATACTCCTAGATGAAAAAAAAATAGAGCAATACTTGACGAAACACGATGAAATGAAGACAATGGTACCGACTAGGGAATTTTCAAAATCTTTCCATAAGGTACCACGGCAAAGACTACTTGTTAAGTTACGTGTACACGGTACGATCTGTGAATCTGACAAACTGTATAGAAAACTGGCATTCAGATAGGCGGCAGCGTGTAATAACAAGAGCATCGTTATCACTAAGCGAATCCCCTCGCTCGCATCCTTAATAGTATACACAAACATTTTGGACAGTTTGGTGGGTGTATATAGTACAATAGTTGAGAAAGAGACTTAAATAACAAGGTAAACATTTTGGCAAATAAGGCGAATATTTTACCTTTAAGTGACATTGACCTTGGAATTTTGGCATGGATCATGTGCGGGGTGGAAGATATTGTGAATATACACATTGTGGACAAGAATAATGCAAATGCATGAAGCGGTTGAGAAGTTATTGCCAAAAGATAAACATTTTGGAGAAAAGGGAGTCCATTAAGCGGAAAACGTAGGTCAATGTCAAATGAAGGTCACATGACCTATGCCGGTTTCTGTTGTAGACATGTTGCTGATCATATTAGTGGTTGAGAAACAGACTTAAACAACAAGGTGAACATTTTGCAAATCAAGGTGAACATTTGACCTTTAAGTGACCTTTCCCTTGGAATTTTGGCATGGGTCATGTGCGGGGTGGAAGATATTTTGATTAAACACATTGTGGTGAAGTATTATGGAAATGTGTGAAGCGGTGGATAAGTTATTGCGAAATAATAAACATTTTTGAGAAAAAGGAAACAAATTGAAAACGACTAAGTCCATGAAGCGGAAAGAGTAGGTCAAGGTCAAATGAAGGTCACATGACCTATGTTGTTTTCTGATGTAGACATGTTGCTGGTCATATTGTGCAAGTTTGGTGGCTGTAGGTGTTACAATGCTTGAGAAACAGACTTAAACAACAAGGTGAACAATTTGCCAAGCAAGGTTAACATTTGACCTTTACGTGAAATTGACCTTGAAATTTGGGCGTGGGTCATGTGCCGGGTGGAAGCTCTTGTGATTATACACATTGTGGTCAAGTATTGTGTAAATGCGTGAAGCGGTTGATAAGTTATTATGAAATAACGAAAGTGTTACGCACGGACGGAAGCACGGACGCACGGAGACTAACACTAGATCCCCTTTTGCCTATCGATCCCCTTTTGCCTATCGGCTCGGGGATAATCAATGCTGAAGCTTCGATGTGGTCGGATGTTGCTAGCGGCTTTCCTCAAGGTTCAGTTCTAGGCCCTGTATTATTTATAATCTTCGTAAACGACATTGATGACAGTGTTCACAGTCACATGATGAAATTCGCGGACGAGTGCAAAGTTTATCTTCAAGTTCAAAATCAAACAAACATTGACCTATTACAACATGATCTGCATAGTATATGCAAGCGGTCGGAAGACTGGCAGATGGTTTTCAATGAAGCAAAGTGCAGCGTACTTCATTTTGGACATAACACTCGTAATGCTACTTACACCATGTACTGTGATGTGCTTGAATATGTTACTTCGAATTCGGAGATGCGTGCTAATCGTATGTGGGGTTGCAGCAATCTCAATACTGTGTATTTAGTGCAAGGATATTATCGTCAGGCTATATAAGCAGCTAGTTAGACCTCATCTGGAATAGGATGGACCATTAGCTCAGTCGGTAAGGGCGCTGGTCTGCCGATCCGGCGGACCAGGGTTCGAATCCCGGCGGGGGCGACAAAATACTATATGTATTTTTCCGTCTACCTAATCCACGTATTTGAATGATTCTACCCAGAATATATGTGGCGGCATGGAAGGTCAACGAGCCAATTCCCGCCGTTAAATCCAAGCATTTATTTATTCATCTGGAATACATCTTAATGAAATATATATATGTACTAGAAAAAAGTCAGCGTCGAGCAACCTGACATACGTAAAAAATCATAACCTTCATAACCTGAGAGACTAGAAATTCTCCATTTAACATATCTGCAGCTCAGAAGGCATCGCGGAAACATGTTGGACGTCTTCAAGATTTAAACCGGCAGGGGGCATTTTGGAAGACTTCAAGATTTAAACCGGCAGGGATGGTGTCTTAGAGCAACACCTATTTGAAAGAAACACAACTGAATCTACGCGAGGACATATTCACAAGCTCTACGTGAACTACATGAGATACTGAACGTCCAAATGTTAAGCTTCTTCTCGCAGAGGACACTTTTGGCTTGGAACAGTTTGCCACTTAGCGTAGTTAGTGCCACTCGCATATATGTTCAAAAACCGGATTGACATACACCTGAAAACACATGGGGTTGTAGTGGATTACACACCGCTTACCCCATTACCGCGGTCGGCAACTTAAGTGGTCACAGCCGAGGACCAAGGTGAATCCAAGGTGAATGAATACAGATTCGAGTTGGAATCTCCGAGATTCGCATTGGAATTGATGCATTTTTATGCTGAAATAAATTCGATTGTTATGTCCATGTACGTAGCTGAATATTTGTTCTGAAATTGTATGGGTATTTTTTTCTTCAAAAGTGTGATTTTAAATTAGTGTCCTACCTCATATGAGTCGTGGGTTCGAGCCTGACTAGCGGCGTGCGTTGTGTCCTTGAGCAAAACACTTTATCCAGCCGTTTCTTCCAAACCCGGTGGCATAAAAACAACAAAATTGTACAAAGAGCCGACCGTGGACGAGGCCGAGGGGTAACGACGTCGGACTACCACGCTGGCGACCCGGGTTCGATTCAGGGTTCAGTTCCAGGGCGTCAGTATTTCTGAGATACTTTGTATTTCCTGCTCTACTAGTCCTTTCGGATGGGGACTTTAAATGGCGTTCCCATGTATCAGATTTGGAGGAGAGTCTGTGCACGACATGCAAGGTCATCGAGCCAGTGCGTCGTTAAATCAAAGCATTTACATTTACATTTTACAATTGTTTGCTGCTATAATTTTGCAGAATATTGCCTTGGTTCTGTGGATTTTTAACCGATACAGGAAGGCATGGATGGAAGCTAGTCTCTAAAACCAAGACTCGATAATTCCAACTCGAATCTCGAAGAATCCAACTCGAATCTCGATAATTCCAACTCGAATCTCGAAGATTCCAACTCGAATCTCGATAATTCCATCTCGAATCTCGAAGATTCCAACTCGAATCTCGAAGATTCAATCTCGAATCTCGAAGCTGGAAGATTAGAAATCCTCGTTGTGAGCGGTGTCAAAAAACGGCAGGAATGTATCTATACAAAAACAGTACAGGGACCAGTATGTAACATGGACACTGGACATTTCATTATCATTAATTCCAACAATGTATAGTATTGCCAATGCCCATGTGCTCTTAATTTCAAATGGGTGATGATTTAGCTTTCATACCGAGTATATAATCGTCAGTTTGCTTCTAGGATCTTATGTTTTGACATGCATTTAAATATGAACTCAGTCAACCGTTTTAGTATCTCTCGACTTAGGAGCCGGTTATCACATGGTGCTGGTGAAGGATACGAGCTGCAACATCGACCGTCTCACGCGTACCGTCCAGTCGCACATACCTTCCGCTGTGCTGGGGAGTGAAGTGAGCGCCGAAATATCGTACCTGCTACCGTTCGACCAATCAGCTGGTTTCCCGCCGCTGTTTATGGAGATCGAGGCCAAGATGTCCAAGCTGGGCCTCAGCAGTTTCGGCGCGTCAGTCACTACAATGGAGGATGTTTTCCTGAAGTGAGTAACTATTATACGAGCGGGATTCAACTCATTTCTGGAATCTATTGAATAACCTCGTACATGTATATGAGGGAAAGACCAACATGGCACACAGACGCATTGATGCTAGCCTGTAGAATACAGTGGAACCTCTCTGAACCTGACACCCTGGGAGGTCCTCAGTGGAACCTCTCCAAGCCTGAAACCCTGTGAGTTACTCAATGGAACCTCTCAAAACCTGACGCCCGGGAGGTCCTCAGTGAAACTTCTCCAAGCCTGACAGCATGGGAGGTCCTCAGTGTAACCTCTCCAAACCTGCCGCCTGAGAGGTCCTCAGTGGAAGCTCTCCAAACCTGCCGCCTGGGAGGTCTTGAGTGGAACCTCTCCAAACCTGACGCCTGGGAGGTTCTCAGTGGAACCTCTCCAAGCCTGACACCCTGGGAGTTCCTCAATGGAACCTCCCCAAACCTGACACCCTGTCCGGTTTAGAGAGGTTCCACTGTACAACCCGGACTTGTTACTGGTTCCAGGGGATTGGCCGTGGCGTAGGGGATATGATATTGGACTTCAATACCTGGGGATGTGAGTCCAATCATCACATTGTGTGCAAAATAATTTCCATCCCACTGGTGTGTCGGATGAGACTTTAAACTGTGGTCCCGTCTCTATATTGAATTAGCTGTTGCTGTACGTTAAGCCAATACACGTTCACGTCTTGTTCTATAAACGAAAGAGTGCATATCGTTTACACATCGTTTGAAAATCGTGTTCGTGTTTATTATTTGAAAACGATGTTTTAGTTGGTTTAAACGTGCAACGAAAACATCCATTTTCTAATGAATAGCAATGTCCAAACGATGCCTTGAAAGAATCGACAGGCGTTTAAGTAGTTAAAAGCCGAAAATATCGTGTTCACGTTCGAAGAACAAAATGATAATCATTCTTGTGCAAAACAATCGTTTTCATTTCATTTCCATTCTTTTTTGTTTGTTTTCGTTGGGAACCTTCAACAAATCCTCGCTGTACACGTATCGCAGTGGACCAAATGTTCATGTTATAGAGAATAGTAGGTTGTGCCGTGAATGGGAAAATATCTGGCAAGGCTTAGGAAACGGGATGGGCGAGGCTCTGCCGAGCACATCCCGTTTCCATGCTGCGCCAGATATTTGTTCTATTCATGGTACTAACCTTATATTCTATGTATCCCGTCAACACCTACAAATGGCTTTACAATGCAACTAATAACCCCAGCATGTATTCATGCCCCGTGATTAGGTCGTATTGACAGGATATCAAAAATATTTCACAGCACCGTGTTTCACGGCATTTACGCACTGTGTTGACGGGATTAAACAGCTTTACCCGTACTGTCTGTTTCACGAATTGTCCTCAATTTCACGAATTCAATTCACGAATTTTCCGCCATAACGGAATTGATATACATCAAGAAAACAAAAGTTAGATTTTGTAAATCGGTCCACAATTTCTGAAATTAGAAACAATCCCCTTGTTCAATCCCCATAGACATCTTCACTCTATGAAAAAAATGTCTATGGGAATTTAACATGGCGAACTTGAACCAAATGTCACAAAATAAAAAGAAGGTTCATTCTTAAACTTTGCTATAATTTAATGTTGTCAAAATAAATGTTGTTTTTGCATTGTTTATATAGCCGTAAAATTTGGGCAGGTTTCGCGAAACAGACAGTAAATCCATTGACTGTTCCGTGCATTGCTTTTCGATTATTCCACTTATCAGAAAATATGTATATTTGTGTCAAACCTGAATACAATGTACATGTACATGTACGTATAACAGTTGCTGCAGATACTGAAGAGATAGCTCTACACTGTTTGTGTATTTCACTTTGTTACGTATCCATTTTGCAAATGACTATGTTAATTACATGTATTATTAGTAATAACTGGTTCTATTACTAATTATACAAACAAAACAATGCAACTGAGTTCAATTTAAAACCATTTATGCACTAAAATCAGACCATACACGCCTTCCGCAGATTGAATAACTTCGTTTGATACTGAAGCCAGTCGAAGTTTTATAATTGTTTTAATTCGTGTACATTTACACAAAGTAATACATCATGATATTTGAAAAATCGCCCTCTTTTGGAATAAAGCTCATCTAGCACATATTATTATCGAATATGTACGCAACCACCTTCGTTAATCTTGCCAACATTATCAACGTTTCTGTACAACTATTGGCAATGCAAACTTGCAAGCAAGCAATTTGATTGTCTGAACCTGAGCTGTAACACAGCTCAGGCTCAGCCAATCAAACTGCTTGATATCAAGCACGAGTATGTTGAAATACATTCCAACTCACAATGAAGCAATTGGTTGTCTGAGTTTGAGCTGTAGTACAGGTCAGGCTCAAACATCCTGGTATTTTTTAAATAAATAAATGGACAAATATTGTCAAGTTTAGCGCAGGCGGTAGCATATATGCACGTTTCTGTTCTACTAAACCTATGGAACGACAAATCTACATGAACTCAAATAATTATTGCTTGCTCTAAATAATTAGAGCTAGTATTTAATATCTCCAAATCTAGCTCCAAATCATTTGAAGAGTTCTCTAAATCATTTGGAGCTAGAACGCCAAATCTACATAAACTTACATAATTATTGCTAGCTTTAAATAAATAGAGCTAGCATTAACTATTCAGAGCCAGCATTACATATTTAGAGCTGGCATTAATTATTTGAGCTTATGTACAGTTGGCGTTCCTGGAAAGCCGAATCTACATAAACTCAAATAAGTAATGCTAGCTGTAAATAATTATAGCTATTATTAATATAGCTATTATTAGAAAGTTGAGCTAGCTCCAAATGATTTAGAGAGCTCTTCAAAAGATTTAGCTAGCCATAAATAATTAATGGTAGCTCTAATTATTATTTAGAGCTAGCATTAATTATTTGAGTGTACGATTTTGGCGTTCCATATAAACAGGGTCAGTGAGAGTGCTTCAACTGACGACGCTGATGGACCAAACTCACAACATGGCGCCGATGGCTATACCGGCTACACCAACTCCGCCTATTTGGGCGACAATCGCATGGCCATGCAGTCGCCGAGCGGTGAAAGGAAGCTGAACTCCAATCACCGATCGACGCATTCGTCGTCAAGCCGGCGCCGGTCCTGCCTCCAATCACAACAACGAGAAGTGATAACAGTCGAATACCTATGGACCATCTAGACGATACAAATTACATATGTATGTACTCATGGATTGTATCGAGTTTAAGATGCTTGCGGAGAAATTGAACAGATGTAATCATTATTGAAATCTGACTGATTGTAATATTTATATTGCTATAAAGATAGTTAAACACTAGCAAAACTTTTTCACCGATAAATCGTATTCTTGACAACTTGACAATCTACAAGAAAGGCTGTCTGATGTAAGTTTATAAAGCGTCTACAATTAGTAGTATGCAATAGTGTACTGGCATAATAGAACAGTCACAATAAAACAATATATAAATAAGTATGACACAAAATAGAAATACCATAACTTAAATATTATTAACACATAGTTATACTTATACGTACAGTGGAACCTCTCTAAACCGGACACCCTGGGAGGTTCTGGTATATACTTATGTATTTTGCAATCATGAACGTGCATTATTATCTGAAATGCATTACCAAGAACTCTCTCAAAATGAGGACACAACTATTTGCTTGATGTCCGGTTGAGAGAGGAGGTTCCACTGTACTTACTTTTCATTCCAGCATACAACGAAGGTGTACGAAAAAATGCTGGATTCACTCTGACATTTCAACAAATGGCGGCTGTATTCATTAAGAAGTACCTACACACAAGAAGGAACATGGTGGTTACCGTTGCTCAGTTGATCTTGCCCGGTCTCTTCACCATACTGGCTCTAGCCTCCGATAAGGCTCAATCCGATGTAATGCATGAACCATCGTTGTCCCTGAACATGCATCCGTTTTCCTATCCTGTCACTAGCTACAGTGACGGCACAATTACCAATACGGACGCATCCCGACTGGCAGCCAATTACAGTTCTCAATTTAAATACATAAACAAAGTAGATCGGTCAATGTATGCGACAATGGACTACTACTTCGCTAACGAGTCCGCCAGGATTGGCAAATGCACGTACAATGAGCGATATATCGTTAGTGCGGACTTCCAGTACGATGGTTCATCATCCACCACGGCCACGGCCCACTTCAACGGACAGCCATACCACTCTGTTGCTGTATCGCAGCAGTATGCCATGAACGCCATGCTGAAATTCTTCAGCGGCAGCGGGTACGACATATTCGCATCCAACTATCCCCTCCCTAAGAAACTTGCAGACGCCGAGAACGAGATGTATATACAGGGAATCTTTGGCGGATTTACGGTAGCCTTCGTCATCGTATTTGGAATGGCCTTGATGACGGCCAGTTTCATCATATTCCTGGTCAAGGAGCGTTCAGTGGGCTCGAAACACCTGCAGGTGGTCAGTGGTGCAGGCGCCATTGTGTATTGGCTTGCTACGTTCCTGTGGGACGCCATCAACTACTTGATACCCGTGTTTTTAGTGATCGTCATATTTGCAGGTAATTCTTACAGGACCAGTAACTGTGAAGCCATCTGAGCACACATAGAGAATACCTGTCAGACTAGTACCGTTTCATAACACGGCTAGAAAACGCGTAGACATTCCGAGGACGGCGCTTGCCGAGCATGTCAAACTTTGCATCACATGTACCGAGGTAAAGGGTAAACCTAATGCAACACTAGTTGCGAACGGTAACTCTTGCAATCTACTCACGTACCATCCGTAGCCTGGCTACGTACGGTACGGGAGTAGATTACAAATGCTACCGTTCGCAACTAACGCAATACATCATGCTAAACAATTATCCTCGAAATCCAATAGTTTGATTGTTCGATGCTGGACTATGCCCATTGGTAAATGGAAATGATTCTAAACTTCTATCAAACCATGTTTTTATTGAGAGATAATACGAAATAATTAACATCAGCAGACGACAATTTTCTGTTCCAGCGGTATAAGGGTGAACACACGTTCCATTTTGCACACAGCATTCCAAACGTCGGGGTATTCGTCAAGTCGGATCGGGGTTGAGATCAATCAAGCGTCCTGACTCAAGGTAGTTTCCCTTAAATGTACAACGCTGGAACCGAAACTTGTCGTCTGCTGATGTTATTTATTTCGTCTTTTCTCTATATAAAAACATGGTTTGGTAGTTGTACCCTTCATGTGGCCCTATGGAAATATAATAAAAAAGTTAAAAAAAAAAACTACTAATAATAAACCATATTGATGTAATCAGTAAGTCTTTATGCAGATACTGCTACCAATATAAATGCACATGCACACCTGTAATATGCAAATAATAGACATCTTTTGATGTAGCACATGTATATTTACGTCTCTACACAGGTGTATAGAAGCCAAATTATACATTTAAAACACCAACATGTGATTATTATATTCTAAATATAACTACAGCATATGGTGTGATTTCCTTTCCTGGCAGCATCTACATAAAGACTTCTTGAACACATATATGTGGTTTACTGGTGTAAGTAGCTATTGTTGTATTGTCAGGGTTTTTAATTAGATTTCCATTTACTTTACATGGGGACACAAGACGGGTACAATAACCTTAATGCATGAGAAAGAGCTACTCATTCCCGTCCTTAACACACGTTCCATTTTACACACAGCATTCCAAATGCCAGCGTATTCGTCGAGTCGGATCTGGGTCGTGTTCCTGGTGTTCGTGCTCTATGGCTGGGCCATCCTACCGCACGTCTATCTCTTCCACTTCGTCTTCCGCGTCCCCGCCAGAGGCATGGTCGTCATCTCGCTGCTCAATCTCATAACAGGTTAAGCTAAGGTCATTTAAGGACGGACCATTATTAACCTGCTGCATTGGGGGGGGGGGGGGGTGGGGGGGAGGGGGGGGGGGTGGGGGGGGGGAAATAATATAGTCAGCATGAAATTAGAATAACCTGACCTGGTGTCAGGTCCATACCACGCCAAAGTCACTGACCCCTTCTCATAAAAGTAATAGGATTAGGAATTTTCCTAAAAGTAATAGTAATTTTCTATTTAAGGATAAATTTATTATTTTTATTATACTGAATTTAATACATTATCGCAGCCATTTTGGGTGTGATAATGTAATAAATTCAGTATAATAATTATGCATACTTTTAATCATCAAATATATGCAGTCGTCAGTTCTATATGAAATAATGCATTTCGCAAAAAATAAATGATTATTCCCTCAAAGTATACTTTGCTAGATAAGCATACATTGCAATTTTGATGAAATCGGCTACAGGTATGTTATTTTCTCCCACTCCTTGGTGTATTTGCAGTATATAGTTCTTCATGTGTTGTCTCTTGATGTGTATTGCTCCCCTTTGCACTAACTTTCGCTTAAGTCAGAGCTACGCAGTGTTTTGTATCATGGATTGTGACAATACTGGTGATTAATGGTTAGAAATGTTAGGTCAGGTCAGGTTAATTATAACACAATATTTTTTATACCGAACTATTGAATACTTACAGGTTACAATGATTATTTTTGTTAGTGATGCAGCAAATAAAATGACACACAACAAAAAAAAAGCTCTTGATGAGACACTTTCTGATAGAAAACATTACTAAGTTCTCCTTTTCCAAATGTCCAAACATTTTCTATGAAGAAAAAGATCGGATGCGTTTCCGAACATTCCGCATACATTCCGATATTATTGTGAAGATATTATCGGAAACTCTTTCGGGCTTCGGACTTTCTAGGGACGGGAATGTGTGGGGAACGCATTGTTGTGCGCTTGATGTTCCGTCTATCCGTACCTACGTATGTCCGTATGTACGTACGGACGTACGTCCGCGGTCAAAGTTTCTCTAAAATGTCATGATAACTTCAATATTAATAGATGGATTACATTTAATATTTAGTACACTTTATATATATGGACATATGTGACACACTCATGTACAAATTAATATGGCCGTTGCATGTTTGACCTTCACAAGGTCGCTGAAACTCATATACATTTTTACAGTCAGGTATGCAAAGGGAATGATATATCCATGTTTTACAAAAATAATGTCTGGTCTATATTGTGACACCTGTTACACATATTTTACATATTTGGCCGCAATATCTACTCATAACTGAGACCCGCAATATAAAGCTATCATTAAAAAAAACACCCGTCGTCATTCTTCAAGCATGCATTAGTATAACTTACCAAATTGCAATAGTGTGCTAGCACATCGTGCGGTCGCGTGTAGCCTATTTCACCAACATTGCAAAGTATACTTATATAGCAAAGTATAGTTAGAGGGAGAAATTTTCAATTTAAGGATACATTTATTAATTTGTATTATACTAAATATATTACATTATCACAGCCATTTTGGCTGTGATAATGTAATACATTCAGTACAGTCAAGCTTGCACAAGCGATCACGTGCATTAAGCGACTTTTGTTTCAACACTTTCAATTCCAACAACCATTTGGCTTATATAATGACAATGTATTAAACGACTTTCCCTTAACGCGACCACCGGTCACTTATTTTGTAAACAAAAGCAATGTTAGTTTGTATTAAACGACCATTAATTGACAGTATGTCACTTTCTCCAGGTGAAATTAGCCTCAAGCGTGTGACAAACAAAATAAACAAATCCCATGTCACTGTCAAAGTGTGAATGTTGCATTATTTATGATTATTGACCTGAAACCTCGTTCTGATTCGCTTCTTTCCTTACAGCGAGTTCGGATTTTTTATTATAGTTGAACTATAGTATTGCGCATGTGCAGTACATAATTTTCATGTAAATTTCCAGCTAATTCTGCATACTTCTAATCATCAAATATATGAAGTTCTATATGAACTTATGCATTTTGGGGAAAATAAATGATTACTCCCTCAAAGTATACTTTGATAGATATGTATACTTGTAAATGTGATGAAATCGGCTACTGGTCAAAGATACCGACCCTATTTCTCGTTACAACATATACCGTTCGGGCATATAGCTCTTCAAATGCTCCCGTACTTTCTGTAGTCTGCTACATGTAGGTTCTTGAAGAACGGTTAATATTTCTGAGTTATTTCGGTATCTCTGGTGGTTTGGGTGCATTATTAATGTCAAAGTCACGTCACCTCCAGCGAGTTACACGTATAAGTACGAATTTACTGGGTATTTTGACAGTAAGAAAAGGGCCCGAAATTTCAGAACGGTGAATGTGTAGATAATTGACGATTTCTGTCGTGTGTAATGATTGAGCATTAGTAGTTACACAAAACAATATACATTACCAAAAAAACAACGAAATCCACCCAAATACCCATATGGCACTAACATTCTGACCATCTGTTCAAACACCTGTGGTTACTACGGAGGAAACGGAGAATCATACCCGCTTAGTTGTGGGCACATCTCTCAGTTATTGCTGAGAGATTATTGCTGAGAGATGTGCCCACAACTAAGCGGGGTATGTGGCTGTGGCTGGAGAAATGCGGCTCAAGGGTTTTGCTACCAGTGTAAATCCAGACCATCCTGTTCATCCGCACAGTCTGATCGTGATCCAGACTGTTCGTCCTTCCGTCAATGAAACACGCGTCCTACGTCTAATTGTAACAAAGAATATAGATCGCTGGATTTGGGCTAGTTGCGAACAGTAACTCTTGCAACCTACTCCCGTACCTACCGTAGCCAGTCTGGCTACGTGCGGTACGGGAGTAGATTGCAATAGTTACTGTTCGCAAGTATGTCACGGCATTATCAGGCTACATGAGTGTGCTAGAAGATCAGGACCTACACTAGTTACTAATTCCAAAAGCCCCATTTACATAGCCTCAGCTACATATAAACAATGCATTCCTACGTCACAGGTATATGTACGTTCGTGGTGGTTTTCGTGATATATATACTGGATCTGGCTAGTTGCGAACAGTAACTCTTGCAATCAACTAGCCAGTCTGGCTACGGAAGGTACGGGCGTAAATTGCAATATTTACTGTTTTCAAGTAGGTCTAGGCATTATCAGGCTACACGAGTGTGCTGGAAGATCTACAGGGGAGCTACACTAGTCACACGTTCCAATATCCCCAGATAGCTAGCCACAGCCACATAAAAACTACATGCCTACGTTAAAGGTGTACATGTAGGCACAGTAGTGGAATGGACATCATGGAAGTGGGCGACGCCTTGGAGTAGATCAAACACGACAAACGAAATAAATTACAGTGGCATACATTTAAATTCAACTCATTTGTGGTCCCCAGCGTGTCCAGTTGACAGACGTTTCCACTGTATTTAGTCACTCCATGAACAATTTTCGGCGTATAAACTATATACAGTGGAACCTCTCAAAACCGGACACCCTGGGAGGTCCCCAGGGTGTCCGGTTGAGAGATGTTCCACTGTATTGAGTCACTTCATGAATAATTTATTGTCATTTTAAATCATGAACAGATACGAATATGATATAAAGTGGAACCTCTCTAAACACACAGGGTGTCCGGTTTAGAAAGGTTCCACTGGAATTTGATCCCTCTAAGACATGTGTGTGCTTTGCAATCATAAACACACAATGACTTCAGATATAAATGTCAGTGAAGCCAGTCAAATTTGACAAAGAAATGTATTCTCGGTGTCCAGTTTAGAGAGCTTCCACTGTAAACTACAATGAAACCAGAGGTACTATTGTAGTCATATGTTACAGGTGGAGGAACACTATTTATGACGTGCGTGCTACAGACACCCGGCCTGGAAGTTGGCGAAGCCCTGGAGTGGGTCTTCATCGTCCTCTTCCCGAACTTCAACCTCGGTCATGCGATCATGGAGATCTACAAGAACTACAACAGCCGAATCACGTGTGAATCCGTCAACTACATAACGCTGTGTGCGATACCGAATTTCGAGTTCCCATGCTGTTTTCCAGGTGTGTTTTCACAACTTGTAAATAGATATAAGCAACTGATTGTGTAACATTGTAGCTTCCATCAGGTGCAGGTGTTAAATTTGAGTTGTACAATATTCTCACGTGGGTGTTGTATGACTGTCACAACACCTGCGTTTCGACTGTGAGGTTATTTTACGGGAATGACAGTTGACATCTGAAAATGCACCTGAATGATTGACAGCCTGATGGAAGGAGGTGGCGATAGTTTACCACTGTAAGTAAGACATACATGTATATATAACGGCTGACGAGAACCAGTTGGTCCATCTGTTTACCTTGTGACGCATTTACCCTGGCACCTTCCCAAATTAGGGGCATCACCAAGCGTCAATGATTGCATCATCCTACTGAAATCCCATTGGATGATATTATTGATACTACCTAGTCCCACATATACTATTTGTTGCTGATGACGTATTTAGATGGCGCTCATCATAAGTAGGAGGAGCTTGACCAAGGGTATAAAAGGCTGGTTCATTTTGACAGCCGGGCACAACGCCGACATTAAGACAGTACAGTAAATTTTAAATTTATTTAGAAACTTTAAATAGCTCAAAAACTTGCAAATTATTTAGATTAATAAGCAAGAGTATTATATGGACATTGAATGTGTTAATTAAATTCCAGCAACATTACAAATATGATAAAATCGGACCCTTTAATGTTTCACAAGTGGGAGCTTGCGCACTTACATGTATGCAGCCTGACTGTATTCGGTTGCATATACCTCAAATATATTGTCGAACTATAACCTTTAGCCCATGATTACTCTGACAAATATGTAAAGATGGCGTCAATTTATAAATATGTACACGTTTTTTTTCCACAACTGATATAGCCTATTTCACCAAAATTGCAAAGTATGATTATCTTGCTAAGTAAATTAAGTATAATACTACTGCATACTGTTATTCATCAAATATATGCAGTCGCTATTTCTATATGAAATAATGCATTTCGGGAAATAAAAATAATTACTCTCTCAAAGTACACTTAGCTAGATAATTATGCTTAGCAATATTGATTAAATCGGCTATCAACGACCACCAAGAAAAGTTGGAAAATAATAAAATCACTGTCGGAATTCGCGGGAGACTGTTTACAGCCGCCACACCACACTGCAGGTGACGTTGCTGATGTGAGTCGAGAGGTCCGTGCTAATTGCCCGGCACGGGTACGTTATTGTTCACATATTGTTTTTTAAGGACTTAAATGCGAGGGAGCGCTAGCGACCGCAGCATTTAGTTCCTGAAAAATTAAATATGTGAACAATAACATACTTATAGTTCAGCCAAGTATAATGCAATGTCCCATCAAAGTATTGATTTTCCATTTCCTGTGGAACAGTTAATTATTAAATATGGTAATATGTAACTTATTCAATGCAATATGTGAAATAAGTGAAGCACACTTCTGCCCTGTGATTGACGTAGCAAAGTAGGGTGAACTCTAATACTACATGTACATACTCTGCTGAAATCGCCACATTCCATGGCATTGGCGCCTTCTAGCACCGAACAGCGCTGCTAGCGAATAGCGCTACTATCGAATAGTGCTTATGTAGAAAGTGCATGTAGGGTCTGCACTGGTCGTAATACCCATATACCGCATTTCTCCCCAGTCACAACCTCATATACAATGGAACCTCTCTAAACCGGACACCCTGGGAGGCCCCCAGGGTCTCCGGCTTAGAGAGGTTTCACTGTAAATAAGACATTTGATCATTCTGAGCCATAGCTGTGTGATATGCGATCATGAACAGACATTATCACCTGAGATAAATATCTGTTCCAGACCACTGCGGGAAGTCCTGGTGTAACTACTTCTACGAAAACTACCTACATTGGAAGTCCCCAGGTATAGGGCGCCAGGCGCTCTTCCTCACCATCCAGGGGTTCCTATCGTTCTTGCTCCTCTTCGCCATTGAGATGGGTTTCCTGCAGCGACTCGTGAATCTCGCCACGAAGTGCTGCTCTAAAACGCAGATTGCGGCGGACCTAGTGAGGGATACTGATGTAGTCGAGGAGAAAACAAGGATTGAAAACACCCCTATGGATCTTACACAATCGGAGTCGATCCTTCTTAAGGTATGGATTGGTTTTGGTTGTGAAATGTTCTGAGCACTTATTGTTTGCTATTATACTAGTTCCTCGATCAATGAAAGCAATAGCCTCAATTAAGTGCACATTGTGGTCCTCGCGTCAATGACCATTAACTCTATTCATAACTGTTCCAATAAGTAAACCAGGTGTCGCACTCTGTTGTCAGAAATCCACGTGACGCGCTTCATGTTCAGACGTGTGCATGCGCGCTTCGGTGTCAAACTGCCAATAACGTAGTGTAGTATCGTAATTCGAAAGCAGGTTTAGGGCTTGGACTCCATTCAAACACAACATGCGAGTGGGGGCGGGGTAAACAATAATATAGTTTTAGTTCACATTGTAATGTATATGGGTTACTCTGTGTCTGCAGGTGACTGGCTCATAGTGAGGCTGACTCTTAGCTCATGAATATTAGGCCCCACCCAGTTGAGTGTATATACTGTAACATGTAATTATATTGTTAGAATAGAATATGTAACCATATGAGTATCTTGTATGAATAGTTTAACATCCCAAGAACGTGATAACAATCACGAGAACACAACATTACATTGGCGACGAGTGACGGGATTATTTTTCTCAGAAAAGGAATTTGTGTGTATTAAATCTATTCTCAAGTCAAGATGGCAGCCAAATATGACTTGCCAACGCCGAAACAGTTCAAAGTTTTAGGCGAAAACACAAATTTGTCAAGATCTTGGGACAATTACATCAAACGTTTCGAGTACTACATAGCAGCATCAGGAGTTACCAAGGATGAGCAGAAGAAGGCATTACTGCTACATCTATCCGGAGAAGAAGTCCAGGATATTTACGAGACATTTGACAGATGCTGGAAACACGTACAAACATACAGTTCAGAAACTGTCGGAATACTTCAATCCAAAGAAGAACATTTCATATGAAAGACACATATTTCGACAGGCGAAACAAGAAACAAACGAGATAGTGGACAACTTCGTCATCCGTTTGAAGAAACTATCGGTCTCCTGTGAATTTCCCGACGGAACTGTAAATGATCAAATCCGCGATCAGATCGTAGAAAACTGCAGTTCAACGGAATTAAAGAAGAGATTCCTGCGAGAACACGAACTGACATTGGATAAAATACAGCAAATCGCCAGGACAAATGAACT
This sequence comes from Conchocele bisecta, assembly GCA_029237695.1. Taxonomy (NCBI): domain Eukaryota; kingdom Metazoa; phylum Mollusca; class Bivalvia; order Lucinida; family Thyasiridae; genus Conchocele; species Conchocele bisecta. The sequence continues at coordinate 49,179,209 of CM055266.1, forward strand.
CGCAGACCTACATGCGACGAAAATGAATGGAGCGACGGAAAGACAGAGGTTCGAATACCCGACGACTCAGCACGACGAAGATGCACTACATCTACGACAACGGGACCAGCAGCCAGGAAAATACCAGAAACAAAGGAAGCAGTACGCGCCACGAGGAAAACCGCGATCGAGCCCCAAACCATCACAATTAAAATCGTGTTATCGCTGTGGTGGCAAAGGTCATTCTGGCCATGAGTGTATAAAATCACGGAATGTCGTCTGCAATAATTGTAAAAGGCGAGGGCATTTTGCTCACATGTGCAAAACACGAGAAAAACGGGAAGTGCGATTCATGCAAGATGATACTGCAGAGAACAGCGACACTGAATTTGTGTTTGGAATTAAGTCTAATGATAAATCCACTTATGTAAGTGCAGAAATTGAAGGAAGTGAGTGTAAGCTTCTCATCGACAGCGGTGCAACAGTGAATTGTTTGGACAAAACCACGTTTGATAAAATCAAATCAAATACATGCATTCTTAAGAAATCAAATGCGAAAATATACCCATATGCATCCAAAATACCACTCAAAATTATCGGTGTGTGTCACATGAATGTCAAAATAAATGGCGAAATGAATAAAGTTGACTTTCACATCATTGACAGTCAGTGTGTACCTCTAATCGGTCAAAAATGTGCTGTAGAATTTGGATTACTCAAATTTTGTGTGAACAAAGTTGAAAAAAATGAAAGCAGTGTTGATGAAATATTGTCGGAATACAGTGACAGGTTTCAAGGACTCGGTAAGTTGAAAGATTTTCAATTACAATTGTATGTTGATAAGAATGTCACACCAGTTGCACAGCAGAATCGCCGCATTCCATTTAAAATACGAGAACAAGTAAATCAGAAAATTAAGGAACTATTAGACATTGACGTCATAGAAAAGGCAGAAAAGGGCCAACTCCGTGGATTTCACCCCTGGTAGTCGTACCTAAACCCAACGGTGACATTAGAATCTGCGTAGACATGAGACAAGCTAATACAGCAGTGCAAAGAGAGAGGTTTCCGTTACCAAATATAGATGAAATATTGGAAGAAATGAACGGTGCGAAATATTACTCCAAATTGGATCTAAATATGGGATTCCATCAACTAGAACTTTCACCTGATTCCAGGGAGATAACCACGTTTATCACAAACGACGGACTGTATAGGTACAAACGCCTAAATTTCGGAATATCCAGCGCGCCGCAAACCTATCAACGCGTCATTCAGCACACGATACATGACATCCCAGGATGTAAAAACGTGTCCGACGACATAATTGTCTACGGAAAAACAAAGGCTGAACATGACACAGCATTGCGTAATGTGCTTCAACGGCTACGCGAGAAAAACCTAACACTGAACAGGGATAAGTGTGATTTCTGTAAATCATCACTCACATACATGGGACACACCCTGACTGCATCTGGACTAATGCCACAGAACAGTAAAATTGAAGCCGTACTGAACACTACTCCGCCTAAGTCAGTGAAGGAAGTCAAAAGTTTCCTTGGCTTAGTGAATTACTGCGCAAAGTTCATTCCAAATTTTGCTACTGTCTCGGAGCCGATCCGCAAGTTAACACGGCGTAACGAGGAATTTGATTGGGGACCCGAGCAGCAACAATCGTTCGAGAGGCTGAAGGAGTTAATGACCAGCGCGAACGTCATGGCATTCTACAATCCGGACGCAGAAACAACCGTTACTACAGACGCCAGCCCGTATGGAATTGGATGTATACTAGCACAGAAACAAAGTGACGGACACTTTAAACCAGTCGCATATGCTAGTAGGACATTAAACCAAGTTGAACGGAAATATAGTCAAATTGAACGCGAAACTCTGGCATGTACATGGGCCATTACACGTTTCCGTGTATACCTATATGGATTAAACATTCATGTTGATCACTGATCACAAACGCTTGTGAACATTTTCAAGCCAAAACACATACCACCAGCCAGAATTGAGAGACTGCTCCTTAAACTACAATGCTATAAATTTACTGTGACATATCAGCCAGGACACTTAATGGCAGCTGATGTACTTAGCAGGTGTCCACTGGACCACAGTGACTGCAACATATCTAGCCTGACAGAGGAATACATAAATTATGTAACTCAACACGCTGTTCCAAAGGCAATGACATTGAATGAAATTGAAACCAGCTCAGCCCAAGATACGCTGACACAGAAATTAGTGGACTCGCTGAAACAAAACAGATGGACAAAATCAGGAGAAATGGGGGCTTACTATAAAATGCGCTCTGAACTAACAGTGAACAACAATGTTGTACTTCGCGGCAATAGACTTGTTATACCAGAGTCGCTTCGACCGAGAGTGTTACAACTCGCCCATGAAACTCACCAAGGTGTGGTGAAAACAAAGCAATTGCTGCGTGAAAAGGTATACTGGCCAGGTATGGACAGAGATGTGGAGCATTTAATTAAGACGTGTTATCAGTGTCAGTTGTTATCAAATCCGCCAGCTCCACCTACAGTGCAACCCACTGAACTACCAGCAGGTGCATTCAAATAGTATGCATTCCAAATATGTAGCATGACATGATGGGACCGTTACCGACGGGAGAATCCATACTGGTCGTCATCGACTACTATTCTCGTTTTCCCGAAATTCAGATTATGAAATCTACAACATCAAACGCCATCATTCAACGATTAATGAGAATATTTGCCACCCATGGGCAACGGACAATGCGCAAAATATGGTATCAGCCGAAATGGAGAAATTTCTGTACCAAAACGGGATAAAACACAGGCGTGTGACACCGTACTGGCCACGAGCCAATGGACTCGTGGAAAATTTCAACAAAACGCTGGGAAAATGCATCAAAACGGCACATACAGAAGGACGAAACTGGAGAACAGAAATCTACAAGTTTCTGTTGATGTACCGTACAACGCCACATCAGACGACTGGGAAGGCGCCGACTGATCTGCTGTACAATCGGGCGGTGAGGAATAAACTGCCTCACTTTGAGAAGAAATGGGAGGATTCCACCCTGCGTGCCCGTGACGAATAAAAACAGAAGAAGAAAAATAAACTGTATGCAGACAGACGTACATCAGGATTACTAACTATAGACTAGGTCAGAAAGTGCTAATCCTGAAAAGAGACAGGGGGAAATTGGACCCAAAATGGGAAACAATTATCTACACTGTTGTAGGTCAAAATGGTGCACAAGTGAAAGTGCGGTCGGACAGCAATAATTTACTTTACAGACATGTTTCCCACACCAGACCTTATTACAAGGGTTAAACATTAGGTGTGGCAAAGCCACGTTATAATTAACAGCCACATTATAATTAACATTGGGGTTTGGGTTACCAGTACAAGTTCATAAATTAGCGACTTATCTTGACCTTTACCGGGATGTTGAGCTGAGATAATTACAAGTAAGTTCATGGTGTAACCCACAAACAAATATATTTCTAAGTGATAAGAGATGTCAATGACGTCTGGTTTTACATAGTAAAACTTTCATTCATTAAATAGGAATCCCTTATCTGCAAAACAAAGAAGGGATGTAATGTATATGGGTTACTCTGTGTCTGCAGGTGACTGGCTCATAGTGAGGCTGACTCTTAGCTCATGAATATTAGGCCCCACCCAGTTGAGTGTATATACTGTAACATGTAGTTATATTGTTAGAATAGAATATGTAACCATATGAGTATCTTGTATGAATAGTTTAACATCCCAAGAACGTGATAACAATCACGAGAACACAACATTACATTGGCGACGAGTGACGGGATTATTTTTCTCAGAAAAGGAATTTGTGTGTATTAAATCTATTCTCAAGTCAAGATGGCAGCCAAATATGACTTGCCAACGCCGAAACAGTTCAAAGTTTTAGGCGAAAACACAAATTTGTCAAGATCTTGGGACAATTACATCAAACGTTTCGAGTACTACATAGCAGCATCAGGAGTTACCAAGGATGAGCAGAAGAAGGCATTACTGCTACATCTATCCGGAGAAGAAGTCCAGGATATTTACGAGGCATTGACAGATGCTGGAAACACGTACAAAGATACAGTTCAGAAACTGTCGGAATACTTCAATCCAAAGAAGAACATTTCATATGAAAGACACATATTTCGACAGGCGAAACAAGAAACAAACGAGATAGTGGACAACTTCGTCATCCGTTTGAAGAAACTATCGGTCTCCTGTGAATTTCCCGACGGAACTGTAAATGATCAAATCCGCGATCAGATCGTAGAAAACTGCAGTTCAACGGAATTAAAGAAGAGATTCCTGCGAGAACACGAACTGACATTGGATAAAATACAGCAAATCGCCAGGACAAATGAACTCGCAGACCTACATGCGACGAAAATGAATGGAGCGACGGAAAGACAGAGGTTCGAATACCCGACGACTCAGCACGACGAAGATGCACTACATCTACGACAACGGGACCAGCAGCCAGGAAAATACCAGAAACAACGGGAACACAACATTACACACATAATACATTATTCAATTTTAATCAACTTATTTCTTCGATCACTGCGATCGCTTGAAATTAATTTATTAAACATTCAATATACATGTATGAACTATAACTAATATGAAAATAGCCACTACTTGTATGACAGTGTTTTTCCAGTGGTATTTGAATCTTTAATATAACTTGTGAGTGTCTATCTACGGTTCTGAGGGCCGTTTCACAAAACTTTGTACGACTAAAATGCTCGTAAGTGCAAAATTAAGATCGTCTGGAAATTTTAATTGGTGGATTTACATATATTGAACATAGGCTGTATATGCAGCCTATGCTCAATGAGTGTAAATCCGGTAATTATTTACAAATCCTTGTCCCTTGCGGGGCTCCGTACCTTTCTAATCCTGGGGAAATACTTTTTTCTTCAGAATGTCAGTAAGATATACGGCAGAACGTATGCTGTACATGACCTGTGCGTGGGTATTCCGACGCAAGAATGTTTTGGTCTACTGGGCCAGAATGGGGCGGGAAAGACGACCACATTCAAGATGATGACGGGAGACGTGCAATTGACTTCCGGTCATGCGTACCTCAGCTCCTTCTCCGTTAAATCTGACATAAAACAGGTTGGTCATACATGTACACTCATCCGGGCATGGAAGGTTCTGTGTGCCAATTCCCACCATTAAAGGGCATATCAGGATATTTTGAAAAAAAAATACTATAAATAGAGAATATTAGTATAGTGTCATGAACGTGAATAAATATCTGTCGAGGCTGAGAAATCAGGATGGGCGAGGCTTGCCGAGCACATCCTGATTTCGAGCCGAGTCAGATATTTATTCACGTTCATGACACTATAATAATATTCTATTTATCCCGTTAACCACATCAAAGTTGTTCAAATGTCTCTAAAAATGCATTTGTGGCCTCATAAGTTTGTCTTCTGAAGCGACAAGATTATCGTGTTACGTCATTCACATAATGACGTAACGTCATACATAATGACGTATCTACTAGACGTGAACGAGAAAAAATACACGTACCTGCTTTTCACGTCTAGTAGCGACATAGTTGACGGGATAAATGATGAAAACTTGTTTTCACCATGGCCCTGTGTAAAGTGGTTAATTGAAGATATGACAATACTAGGACCGCTGTGTTGGTTCTATTTTCACCCATATAGGTACATAAATATCGGATTTTTTTCAAAAAGTCCTGATAATTATTTTTCTGCGGTCCTAATATCGTCATATATCTTCAATTAAACCACTTTACACAGGACCATGATGAAATCACGTTTTATTTATTATAGCATTTTTTCAAAAACTCCTGATATGCCCCTTTAAATATAAGAAAACTAACTATGTGTACACTCACTGGCTGTGCTCTCCGCGCCAACTTAAGATGTTTCACGTCGAAAACTGCACCGGTTTCCTGACCGGATGCCACTCTCGCTCTACTTAGAGCAGTGATTTAGGGTGATAATTATGCATCTGCTTAGGGCTGTCGCGTGAACGCAGTTTTCGTCTAGTAACCGGCGCACATTTTTTACGGTTACGACACGAACATGAGTTTTTCTGCATGTACGTGTAGCTGAATGGGAATTCGTCAGGAATCCGACGCCTATTTCGACGTGAAACATTTTACGCCGGCGCGGAGTACAGCACCAGTAATGGTGAAGTTACGTGAAACGAATATTGTCGTCTGCTGGTATTTACATTTACATTTGTATGTTTTCTCAGTTTGCCACAAGCTCTCGCGAGAACTATCGGGCAATGAGTGATCGTTATCGCTAGTTATTTCCCTTTGAATTTATTTATAGAAATCCGGTCCAAATTGTATATGTTAGTATCTTATTGTTTGTATACATTGCGAATGTCGCAGGATTTGTTGTATAAATGAGCGATTATAGCGTTTTGGATTAGTGTTAATCCAGGTTATCATACATATCTGCAGTTCGATCCGGGACTGCATTATTTGCCAGATTCATATGTTTACACTTATTAATTTTATTGCAAACAGAGTAGACTAAGATCAGACTGCACATTTAGTCTGTTTGTAGTCTTATTTTTTGGCACTATTCATCAATAAATAAATGCTAAAATAAATCACAGAACTGGATCTCTATGAAATTTAACCCTTAGACCGCTATCTTAATTTTGTTTTCGTCTGCTTTTTATTTTCTATTTTCCATTTCTATCATTAAAAACATGCTTTGACAGCACTTTATAATAATTTACAACATGCTTTGACAGCACTTCAGAATCATTTCCATTGTAAATTATTCTGAAGTGCTATCAAAACATGTTTTTATTGAGATATAAGCAAGATTTAAAAGCAACAGCAGAAGACAATTGTTGTGAGTAGCGGTCTAAGTGTTCATAGGTCAGCAAAGGATATGCAGCCTATGCTCAATACATGTAAATCCATAAATTGACATTTACAGACGATCTTAAATTTGAACTTACGAACATTTTAGTGGTAAGAAGTTTAGTGAAACGGGCCCCTGGGGCTTATGGGTTTTGCAATCAGTGATCTTGATCAGTCCGTGCATTTGTACAGGCTGGTCAGGATCTGCGCTGATTGCCATTCCACCAATGAAACACCCGTCATGCTTCTAAAAAGCAATATATACCATTACAGGGCTCTATATAAGGAATTTGTAATTGAGTATTGTCACTCCACCATTTCTGAAGCAGTTGGGTACTTCAAAATTGTAATTGGGTAAAATAAAATCGCACTACTGTTTACACATCAACAGACGGCAATTATTGAAAAGTTAGCTTCGAAATGAAAACATGTATTGGCATTTCATTAGAATTGTCTCATTGGAGACAATTCTAATGAAATAGCAAGATGTGTTTTCATGGAAAATAAGAAAAATATGCTATATTTCTGGTCTGTTTATTGTTTGATAAACGTACCACAAAATTTGCATTGCTTTTTGATAGTCGTTAGTTCTGATTTCAATTGGCTTTTGGCAATTTTAATAGGGTATTTAAGCAAATACGCAGCTTATCTGGAGCCCTGCCGTTATCATGCCACATGTACATGTACATTATTGTACAATTTGAGACGTGGCTACACTGGTCGCAAATCCCATAATCCCCATTTCTCCAGTCGCTACAGCATATACAAAAGGATGTTTTGGCAGCACATGAGATTCATCTACACTGGAGACTATTACCATAATAGGGGTTTCTGTTGTTTCTTTTATTGACCAAGGGCGTCGCCAGTAGCCTATTTCACCAACATTGCAAAGTATACTTTTCTAGCAAAGTATACTTTGAGGGAGAAATTTTCAATTTTAGGATAAATTTATTATGTTTTATTATACAGAATTTATTACATTATCACAGCCATTTTGACTGTGATAATGTAATACATTCAGTATAATAATTCTGCATACTTTTGATCACCAAATATATGTAGTCGTACCTTCTATATGAACTAATGCATTTCGGGAAAAATAAATAATTACTCCCTCAACGTATACTTTGCTAGATAAGTATACTTTGCAATTTTGATGAAATCGGCTACAGGAGAGATTCGATGTGTTCGTAAGAACCCACAATTTGGACCCGAAAAGATTTTTATATGAGGTCCATAATATCCATTTTCAGTATATGAATGAGCAGATATTATATTATTCAAATGCCCTAGTAACAAAAGACTGTCAAGCGACGCCAAACGTATTGAAAACATGCCAATTGTCAGAAATACACTTCTTAAAGGTATATGCCCACTCATTAGGCACAAACTGTTCTGTATAGGAATTAAATAAGTGTATACTTGTGTCACTATTCCACCAGACGAATGTCCGCTATGCAGATATAATCATTTAGTAATACTTATTTTACTGATAGTGACGCGCGTTGGTATTAGGCTATTTTCATAAGCAAATGAGGCACGATATTTTTTAATTATTTATACTAATTAAATGCGTCACGTGAAAAAATTATATTTTTGACATATTATAAAGTATGATCATTGTACATCAAAACATAAATACGGAGTATAAATAGTAATGTCCGTTAACAGTTTAAGGAAGCACAGTTATCGCTTCTGCTATCAGTGTGTACAATTAGGGATATAAAATGTATAATAATGCCAATCAATACGTGGGGTAATGGTGACTGAATGTTTATTTTTCCATAAAATGTCTCAGATGATGTCTCTGATATAAAGAACATGTTGTGCCTACTGAGTGGGCATGTACCTTTAAATTGACCAAACGGTCTTTGCCCATGAGCTAGTTGTGGTCCAAACATTTGGCTTAGAACAAGCAAAAACTTCCCAGGACTGTGAAGCATCCGAAATTTGTAAGGGGTCCCTCTAGATTTCGGTTGCTTCACAGCTGAAAGTCGAACCCACTTTTCAGAAATGCTGGTGACGTCCATGTCTGATTAACAAAATTCATGTTTTGGCAGACCATGCGTTGTCAAAATACATGGGCTCAAAAACAGTTTACAGTCCTGGTTCCACAATGAACGACTGTCCATCGTTTACACATCGTGTTGACACCGTTATCGTTTGTATAACGAGAAAACTATGTTTAAACCAACTAAAATATAATTTTGTATTTTTAAACAAAGCACTAAAACGATGTGTTTAAGCCGGGTATGTACACGAAAAGATCATTTCCGCGAACATAAAACACCAACATAATCTTGTATGTGCATATCGTCGTACAAATCGATCATTTTCACTTCGTTTTTCATTCGTTTCGTTTGAGAACCTTTAACAAATCTTCGCTGTACCTAGAATCATTATGTTTTTTTTTCTGAAACCAAATACTAGTAATTAAGTCTTCGTGTGTGCATTTTGTGACTCCATTAGTGGCATCTTAAGTAGCAGTAATCTGCTTTTTTCTTACACTAATATCATCTCTAGACTGCAATACAGAAAATAGCATGTATCAGGTAACATGCACATGTATGGCTGAATGCTTGTACGGTCGCTAACCTGTGGTTTAACTTGTTCACCCCCGTGCCTTGCAATAACTCTTTGAACCCGAAAGCCCGCTATAGCGGCGTTTGCAAACAATACATATCGTAACGAGCCGTCTCATCAGGATCTGCACATTTTGCAAGTAATTTCCATATATGTCTTGTTTGTACGTGTTTTTTTCATATTGGACTAGCATGGAAAAGCATGTTTTGACGATTGGATTGGTTACACAATTAACATATCACATTCCAGTTACTTAGGGGTGAACGGGTTAATAATTTATTTGTCGCTGTGACTGGAGCAATGGGGGTTTATGCGATTTGTAACCAATGCAGCTCCTGTTAAAATCGCACACGCATGTAGCCTTATAACGATCTACATGCCACAGTTAGATCACGGTTCGTCCGCATGTACGAGGAGATAATCCGCGAGCTTTAGCGAGTGGACTATCGATCGTACATGCGGACGAAATTGATCTAACTGTGTTATCACATCCGCATGTCCATACATTGCCCATGTGCTGTGCAGAAACACAAAACTCGAAAATGTATCAAAGATGTGATAATTCTTTTTAGAAGCATGACATGTGTTTCGTTTATGTAACGGCGAACAGTGCAGATCCTGAACAGGCTGCGCGGATACTCAAGCTGGTCTGGATCTACACTGGTCGCAAAGGCCAAGTGCCACATGTCTCCAAACACAGGCACATTTCTGGATTATTCCATTAATCAGATAATGAATATTTGTTAAAATGCAGTAGAATCGCTTTAAACCGGACATGCAGACAGTCTTTGTATCCTTAATACTAAGGGTTGCATTGCCATCTGCCTCTGATAATAATGCCTGTTCAAGTTCACAAAGCACACTTGTACGGAGCCCCGCAGGGTACATGGATTTTTTTTATTAATTCGTTCCCACGAAATGACAATTTGTTCCCTCATTTTAACAATTCCTTCCCTCTAACTAACAATTCGTTCCCTCAATTTAACAATTCTGCTGGAACGAATTGTTATTTCGTGGGAACGAATTGTTAAATCGAGGGAAATAATTGTTAATTCGTGTGAGCGAATTATTAATTCGTGTTCATTCGTGAGAACGAATTGTTAAATTCAGGGAACAATTTGTTATTTCGAGGGAACGAATTGTTATTTCGTGGGAATTAATTAATAACAAATATAATTATACGTCCCCTGTGGGGCTCCGTACACTTGCATGCAAGGTCATAGTCGTTAGCCTGATTTACAACGGAATATCTGTAAACCTGACACCATGTGGACCTCCCAGCGTCTCCATTTTAGCGAGGTTCCGCTGTAGCTGAAAAAATATTGAGAAACACTGCATACAAGCTGGCTCATCTGGATCCACAGCGTTTGCAAATGTTTGCTTTATGGTATATACATGTAGTGTTTAAAGAGCTACAGTGGGGTCAGCGTGTAAGTGCACACACGAACGCGTTCGTTCGTGCGTACACTTACACGCTGACCCAACTGTAGCCCGTACCAGGCTGAAATGACTTTTTTCTTGTACTATTTTTATAATTCCCTCACCGATAGGCAATAGGGATATAGCGTTAGTCCATGTACGTGCGCACGTGTTTGCGTTAGTAACGCCTTTCATTTTTCAATAACTTACGAACCGCTTATTATCCGATTTTTATAATATTAGGCCATTTTGTATGTCTATGGACTGTGCTTTGTTTTGCATACGACCCACGTCCGACCACAGGCGTTCGGCATGTTGATAGGATAGTGGAATATACTGTTTTAGACATGTAGAAAACAAAAACAGTTGCAGTCAGTGCATAGTTAATGTATTTATTAGAAAATAAATAGAGTTACTATAAATGACTACAACTTTTATGTTTTCTACATGTTTAAAACAGTATATTGCACCATCCCATCAGCGTCCGAGCGCCCAAGGTCAAGGTCACTGATGCCTGATGTTCACCTTGTTTGTAAGGCAAAAGTGTTAAAAAAATTTTTATCAAGGCTGATAAACGTGTTTACGGGCTAAAACGTTTGGTTAAAGTTGTTAGTTAAAGTTTTTCGGTATGCTATGAAAACCTCAGTGGGCTCGACATGCTTTACAACATGTTTTAACAGCACATACGAATCGTCTGTAAAGTTGCTGTCAAATCATGTGTTCGACATATTGTCGTCTGCTGTTGTTTTCACACTTGTTATACCTTTACCCGAAGTGTCTATGCGTAACCCAGGGCGACATGCAAATATGTCGCCCTGCGTTATAGACAGAAACTTCGGGTTAGTTATTTAAATGGACACCTTATCAAACATACAGTGGAACCTCTCTGAACCGGACACAGAGAAAGGTTAGTTGTGCTTAACTTTGATAGTTTCCACTGTCCTTTATCTCCGATGATAAAGTATGTCCAAGATCACAAAGCTGTCACTGGTATCTTGAAGTAATCACACGCCTGTTCAACAGTGGAACGTCCCTAAAACGGACACACTGGGGACTCCAGGGTGTCCGCTTTAGAGAGGTTCCACTGTATTCAGCTAGCGCATGAGACTCGTCCCCACGATTCTCAGACGCTGTTAACGAATATTTCCTCAAGCTAGACATTGAAAAACAACGGACGCGACAATTTATTTATTATTATTAGCCGATCTATTTATAGATCGGCTAATATATTGGTCATCCATCGAATTCTGAAAAAGTTTGTAGCAACCCTTTTCTCCGCTATTCGGTAATCCACGAACGCGAATTTTGCTGTATCACTTCCAAATTGCATCAACCGATAAAGTTTGCATTTTTGGCAATTATCTCCGTTTAAAACTTTAAATATAGCCAAATAACACAATTTTGAATACGTAATGAGCTGAACGCCGGAAGAGATTGAACCCGGAAGTTGTTGTTGTTGAAGTCCATAGTTGGCTCTAATGGCCATATACGCCAACATACGCCGATTATTGGGCTATTTTAAAGCTTTTATTTATTAAACAGAACAAGTTTCAGCCACGTATAATCGCGTAAAATGTGTTTATTCGGCTAATTTATAATCGACCTCTGCTCAAAATCTCCTCCGACTAGCAACCCCAGCATCTCGGGTTTATCCCATTGGATCGCGTATGCGTGTCATTTGACGCTAGTTAATATTCACAAAATGTTCCACCAATCAAAACGAAGAATTACCCTTCATAGCGAACTTTGATTTGTTTACGTATCATGCAGGGATGGCAGGGATGCATCCAGCACGCGCGATTGCGGCAATCCCGCTTAATTATTGTCAATGCCGCAAATTATTGATTGTCTTGCGCCCGACATCGCGAAAAAAATCACGGATGGGCCCCTTTTTAAACGACCAGTGCGCACATTAAAAAAACGTAATTGAATATTTAAACGCGCTGCGTATTTAAATCATTGGAAGGCGTGCAGTTCAATCGAGTTTGTGCGGCCGTTGAACGTAAGCTTCGAGTCGATTTAAACCACTTAAATCGATAAACAAGGGATAAACAAGTGACAACGTTAACCTGTTATGCTCCATTAAGAAGTAATAAGCTTATGGCAAATCATATTACTTTGGGGCCGAGCTACTAAAGTGGCTGGTGTGGCATAGAAATATTGAGTTCTGATTTTGGGAATTTTCCTCATCGTGGACCCGTTTAATGCGGGATAGTACAACCCGTTGGCCAGGCCTTAAATGACCTTAGCTGTTGATAGGCCGTTAAACACCAATACTCACTCGCTCATTCATCCCCCCCCCCCGCCGAGACTCAGTAACTGCTAAAATGCGGACATATATTGAACCCTGATTTGATCGGCTAATAACATCATGCTCTGCATGACTTTTCATTAAATATTTTATTAGGTGCAGCAGAATCTCGGCTATTGCCCCCAGTTCGATGCCCTCATAGATCATATGACTGGGCGCGAGACACTGTACATGTACGCCCGACTGCGGGGAATTGAGGAAGCCCAGATTAAGAACGTTGTTAAAGAACTCATCGATATAATGATGTTGCGAAAACACGCGGATACACAGACGAGCCAGTACAGGTAGGACTTGATTTATAGGCCACAGAAATAGATGCACCACGTGCTGAGAAAAAGACCCATATGTGGCTGTGACTGGGGAAATGACGTCCATTTGAGACCAATTTAACCCATGATCAATTAATACATGGCGTGTGTTTCATTGATGGAATGGCTAACGCTGCAGATCCTGATCAGACTGTGCTGATACAGATTTAAGCTGGTCGCAAAACCCATAAGCCCGATTTCTCCTGTGATTGTCACAAATGACATAATATTTTTTTAAAACTGTTTTAGACTACGATACCGGGGGTATGACATTACATGTAGCATTCCTTCCTGCGGAAGGCGTGCTACATGTAATGTCATGCCCCCGGTATCGTAGTCTGCGTCTGTCCGTTCGTTTGTCTGCATATTTTTCTCTCTGTCTTCAATAATCTGAAAACTTAACATTGGGGGAAATATTTATAATTTCTGTTTCCTTTCACGAAACTTCTTACTGCTTGAGATTTCAGGCATGTCTTCCTCTAATGGTTCTCTGTCATGCCGTGCTAAATCCCCGACGCTCAGACCCCGCCAACCCCATGATCAGGGTCACAATCTTAGTGCTTTCATAAACTTAATATCGCGTGTTATTTGTTATAATGTCTGCTTCCTTTCATCCCGATTCTTGATATTTCACACATATGTCTAACGGTTCTCTACCGTGGTGTGCCAAACCGCGACCCTCAGACCCAGTCTACCCGAATGTCACAGTCTTAGTGTGTTCACAAACTTAACATTGGGGGGGGGGGGGGGGGGGGTGGGACTTTCCTATAATTTCTACTTTCTATCACGCAACTTCTTGATATTGCACACATGCCCACCCACTTGGTCTCGTACAGTACCATATTATATTTGTAAAGGTGAGTATAAATATGGCTATTATAGAAAGAGCACTCTCTTTTCCGGCTCGAACAAACACAATAAACATCGATTAAATGTATGACTTCTGTCTCTGGCAATCGATAAAGGTATTAGGTGTGTGAATATATTCACTTCAAATCGCTGTTTACAGCATTTATTCAGTTATTCGCATTGTGTATACCCCATCCAAAGCGAAATTTGTGTGTACGAAAGAATCTCACACAGAATCTGAGGTCGTCCGGCGTGGATTATCGGTCATATTTGACCAATAACTGACCGCCAGCTCAAACTAAAGTCGTGCACCATCATGAACATATACATTAGCAACTCCAACCATACAAAGTTTGTCCAATTGTGATCGTTCACCGATCTAAAAAACACATTTTTTCTACTTTCATTCATGATTCGCGTACATCAGATTATGTCTTCCGGAATCCCGAAATAGGTTGAATGACGTCATCACAGTTTAGATTTAGCCAATCAGAGATGTTCTTTACATAGACGCTTCCGGTTGTATTATGGAAGATGGTGCATTGACCCGGTTCCAGATAATGAACGAAATTAGACAAAAAAAAGTGTTTTTTAGATCGGTGAACGATCAGAATTGGACGAACGTTGTATGGATGGAGTTTCTAATGTGTATGGTCATGGTGCACGTCATTAGTTTGAGCTGGCGATCAGCTATCGGCCAAATATGACCGATAATCCACGCCGGACGGCCTCCGATTCTGTGTGAGATTCTTTCGTACACGCAACTTTCGCTTTGGATGGGGTAATCAAAACGCGAATAACTCAATAAATGCTTGAAACAGCGATTTTAAGTGAGTATATTCACACACCTAATACCTTTATCGATTGCCAGAGACATATTGTATACATTTAATCGATGTTTATTGTGTTTGTGCGAATCGGAAAAGAGGGCTCTTTCTATAATAGCCATATTCTTACCCACCTTTCTATATATAGAAGATGGTAATGTACGAGACCAAGTGGGTGGGGTAATGGGATTTTTTTATTAGACATTTTTTTGGCGTCATAGGTCCGAGTCTTCCATCTGTGGTCGCAAGTTGTAGTGGAGCAATACAGGGGCACCGGAAGCATCATAAGATTGGTCCGGCGAATCTACTGGGTGCCCCCGGTATCCACCCAAAGTGTATGTTGTTACCACTCAGTTGAACCGCCTCGCCGAGACGGTTCAATTGAGTGGTAACGTTACAACATACACTTTTGATAAGAAATGAGAACATTTTCAGAACAATATTTACATTCCGTTTTTGTATACATGAATTACAAACATGTTACAATTATTGATCGGACCTGCCGGACCTGTTCAGACGCTCCTGCAATATGTCGTAGCAAATACGCAGTTCAACATTTCATCAGTCATCCGTCCATTATTACCCAACTCCCTGTATAAGTTGATATTACATAGTTTTGACTAATTCCCTGTGTCTGAGAAATAGTTCTGCGTGCATGAACATTACGCGTGCCTGGGAAATAGTCACACTTATTTCACCACTGAAAATCGTGACGTCATGATTTATATCGAAGATTACGTCATACAATTTAAGATTTTAGATCGGTCAGTCGATTCACCCTGCCCAAAATGCACGTTCATTGTCTCACATACAGTGTATTACAGGTTTCGTAATAAAACAGTTATTTCATGGTTATTCGGGGATCAGTCAAACATATTGCCCCCTGTTGCTGTGGACGACCCGATGCACTATTGTCCTAGGTCTTCGGCCTCGCGCAATAGTACCTAGGGTCGTCCACAGCACCTTCGGCCAATAGTTTTGACTTTTAACCGAATGAAATACATGTAACTGTATACTATTCCAGTGGCAGCAACAAGCGGAAGCTCAGCACGGCGATCGCCCTGATCGGGGACCCGCCCTTTATATTCCTGGACGAACCCACGACGGGCCTGGGCCCCAGGGCGAGGCGGCAACTATGGAACGTGCTGTCTCAGGTGCGGGCGAGCGGGCGGACCCTCGTTCTCACGTCACACAGGTAGGTCTACACACCCTCGTAGGTTGGTTTACACACGCTCGTTCTCAAGTCACACAGGTACGTCTACACACCCTCGTTCTCACGTCACACAGGTACGTCTACACACCCTCGTTCTCACGTCACACAGGTACGTCTACACACCCTCGTTCTCACGTCACACAGGTACGTCTACACACCCTCGTTCTCACGTCACACAGGTACGTCTACACACCCTCGTTCTCACGTCACACAGGTACGTCTACACGCCCTCGTTCTCACGTCACACAGGTACGTCCTAACACACCCTCGTTCCTCACATCACACAGGTAGGTTACACATCGTTCTCACGTTCACAGGTATATACACACCCCCGCTTTACGTCACAGGTAGGTCTACACACCCTCGTTGTTCGCACGTCACACAGGTACTCTACACGCACGGTTCTCACTACACAGTACGTCCCTACACACCCTCGTTCTCACATCACACAGGTGGTACACACACCCTCGTCTCACGTCAACAGGCAGGTAGGTATACACAGGTAGGATACACACCCTCGTTCTCACGTTACACAGGTAGGTCTACACACCCTCGTTGTTCGCACGTCACACAGGTACGTCTACACACCCTAGTTCTCAAGTCACACAGGTACGTCTACACACCCGTGTTCTCATGTCACACAGACACGTCTACACACCCTCGTTCTCACGTCACACATGTACGTATACACACCCTCGTTATCACGTCATACAGGTACGTCTACAAACCCTCGTTCTCACGTCACGCAGTTAAGTCTACATACCCTCGTTCTCATTTCACACAGGTAGGTCTACACACCCTCGTTCTCACGTCACACAGGTAGGTCTACACACCATCGTAGGTTGGTTTACACACGCTCGTTCTCAAGTCACACAGGTACGTCTACACACCTCGTTCTCTAGTCACACAGTTATAGTCTACACGCCTCGTTCCTCCACGTCACACAGGTACGGTCTACATACCCTCGTTCTCATTTCACACAGGTAGGTCTACACACCCTCGTTTCTCACGTCACACAGGTAGGTCTACACACCATCGTAGGTTGGTTTACACACGCTCGTTCTCAAGTCACACAGGTACGTCTACACACCCTCGTTCTCACGTCACACAGGTACGTCTACACGCCCTCGTTCTCACGTCACACAGGTACGTCTACACACCCTCGTTCTCACATCACATAGGTAGGTTTACACACGCTCGTTCTCACGTCACACAGGTACGTTTACACAGCCTCGTTCTCACGTCACACAGGTACGTCTACACACCCTCGTTCTCACGTCACACAGGTACGTTTACACAGCCTCGTTCTCACGTCACACATGTACGTCTACACACCCTCGTTCTCATGTCACACATGTAAGTCTAGACAACCTCGTTCTCACGTCAGACAGGTACGTCTACACACCCTCGTTCGCACGTCACACAGGTACGTCTCACACCCTCGTCCTCACGTCAAACAGGTAGGTTTACACACTCTCGTTCTCACGTCACACATGTACGTATACACACCCTCGTTCGCACGTCACACAGGTAGGTTTACACACCCTCGTTCTCACGTCACACAGGTACGTCTACACACCCTCATTATCACGTCAAACAGGTAAGTCTACACATCCTCGTTCTCACGTCACACAGGTAGGTCTACACACCCTCGTTCTCACGTCATACAGGTAGGTCTACACACCCTCATTATCACGTCAAACAGGTAAGTCTACACATCCTCGTTCTCACGTCACACAGGTAGGTCTACACACCCTCGTTCTCACGTCACACAGGTACGTCTCACACCCTCGTCCTCACGTCAAACAGGTAGGTTTACACACTCTCGTTCTCACGTCACACATGTACGTATACACACCCTCGTTCGCACGTCACACAGGTAGGTTTACACACCCTCGTTCTCACGTCACACAGGTACGTCTACACACCCTCATTATCACGTCAAACAGGTAAGTCTACACATCCTCGTTCTCACGTCACACAGGTAGGTCTACACACCCTCGTTCTCACGTCACACAGGTACGTCTACACACCCTCATTATCACGTCAAACAGGTAAGTCTACACACCCTCGTTCTCACGTCACACAGGTAGGTCTACACACCCTCGTTCTCACGTCATACAGGTAGGTCTACACACCCTCGTTCTCACGTTACACAGGTAGGTCTACACACCCTCGTTGTTTGCACGTCATACAGGTACGTCTACACACCCTAGTTCTCAAGTCACACAGGTACGTCTACACACCCGTGTTCTCATGTCACACAGACACGTCTACACACCCTCGTTCTCACGTCACACATGTACGTATACACACCCTCGTTATCACGTCACACAGGTACGTATACAAACCCTCGTTCTCACGTCACGCAGGTAAGTCTACATACCCTCGTTCTCATTTCACACAGGTAGGTCTACACACCCTCGTTCTCACGTCACACAGGTAGATCTACACACCCTCGTTCTCACGTTACACAGGTCGGTCTACACACCCTCGTTGTTCGCACGTCACACAGGTACGTCTACACACCCTCGTTCTCAAGTCACACAGGTACGTCTACACACCCGTGTTCTTATGTCACACAGGCACGTCTACACACCCTCGTTCTCGCGTCACACATGTACGTCTACACACCCTCGTTATCACGTCACACAGGTACGTCTACAAACCTTCGTTCTCACGTCACGCAGGTAAGTCTACACACCCTTGTTCTCACTTCACACAGGTAGGTCTACAGACCCTCGTTCTCATGTCACACAGGTACGTCTACACTCCCTCGTTCTCACGTCACACAGGTAGGTCTACAAACCCTTGTTCTCACGTCACACCGGTAGGTCAACACACCCTCGTAACCACGTCACACAGGTAGGTTTACACACCCTGGTAACCACGTCACACATGTAGGTTTACACACCCTCATTCTCACACACACAGGTACGTCTACACACCCTCGTTCTCACGTCACACAGGTAGGTCTACATTCCCTCGTTCTCACGTCACACAGGTATGTCTACATTCCTTCGTTCTCACGCCACACAGGTAGGTCTACACCCCCTCGTTCTCACGCCACACAGGTAGGTCTACACACCCTCGTTGTCACGTCACACAGGTAGGTTTACACAGCCTCGTTATCACGTCACACAGGTAGGTCTATACACCCTCGTTGTTCTCACGTCACACAGGTACGTCTACACACCCTCGTTCTCACGTCACACAGGTACGTCTACATAGAGAATATCAGGCTGGTGATGCCAGGTTTATCTAGGGCGGCTATATAGGCCATGGGCCAAATATGGAAACCCTCCCCCCCCCCTGTGGTACATAAGCAGACATATTTTTCTGATAACTACAATCAATTACGAGTTTAATGCAACTTGTCTGTGCTCTGTAACCCTCTGGATGAATGTATGGCACCATTTTGAAGTATACCACCCAGCAACTTTTTTGCCATATTAAAAAATCACACTTTTTGTAAAAATGTGACAAAATTATATTGTTAAACACTGAAACTGCTGTTGTTTTGCAGGTTGTGATATATCTTTATAGCAATACTTTGCATTTAGGCACAATTAAGGACCGTCCGGTCCTTTTAAGCAATAGTTTGCATATTTAATTACCCCTCCCACTCCATTTCAATGGTAACACATGTATTGCCACACATCTCTTCCCATACGGTATTTATAAATTGTAACTATGGAAAATATACACCATGTGCTCATGAAACATGTGCAAACTTTAGTTCCTGTTTTTCTTATGCTTACTGCACATGATACTAAGTTAACCACAACTGAATTTGAAACCGTTACCCCACCCACTAAATCTACAATGTACATTTTTCACATATTGAGTTTCATTAGCTGTCTCCGCTTACATTTACTTTTAACTGGTAAATATGAATAGTCAACTACTTCAACATGACACTGGCGTCATTGCAGAAACACAAATATCGTAAGTTGTCATGATGAAAGTGCATGGAGTGAAGTATGTATAGCAGCAAATGTGAAGAAAAAAGAGAATTTTTCCACATTATCGGGCAAGAAATGATTCGATACACGCGATATTTAACGATCGAGGTTCACCCTTACAGGAATCCCGACTGGAGACCTGGTTTGGCCCTCACATACGTCTTTGGAATTTTGTATGTGACAGTTGAATCTGGTTATACCCCTTATGTGAGTATTACGATATTCGTAATCCTATTTTAGGGGAAGGGGCCAAGTGACTTGGTGTGGTATGGACCTGGTACCAGGTCAGGTTATTCTAATTTCAGGGCTGAATATATTTGTTCTCGATGTAAATATTCCGTTTTGATTTTGGGATTTCCCCCCAATGCAGCAGATTAAAACGGGATCGAATCCGTTTGCCCGGCCTTACATGACCTTAGCTGTTGATAGGCCGTTAAACACCAATAAACAAACAAACAAACAACAAGGTCAATGCTATATTGTGAAATAGAACATGTTAAATGAGAGCATCGATATAATGTACAACAACAGTTATAGACATGCGTAGACTGATTTGCATATGATTATACAACAAGGTAATTAATTTTGAATCAAAGTTTAAAGCATCGCGCCTGTGGCGGGGACAATCCCCACAACATCAGGTAAGAAACTGTTCATTATTTGCAAATATGGTTCATGAAATCATTTACATATACATAGCATCACATATATATAGACATACATACATACAGTTACATAATGTGTCCAGGCCTTTCATTGGTCTTAATTTGTGCATGATTATACAAGGTAATTAATTTTCACTCAGGATTGAAAGCCTCGACACCAGTTAAGATATATTTCGATATTTACAATAACAGATGAAATAAAATATGGTACACAATATTATTGACATATTCATATCAGCATATATAACATACATACAGTTACATAATGTGTCCGGTGCATTCGTTGTTCTTGATTCACGAATGGTTGGTTACAACAAAGTAATTCATTTGCAATCAGGTTCGGAAGCATCGCACCTGTGGCGGAGTCAATACCCACGGCATAGATAGATATCTAGTGAATCTGGCTTAAGAGAAGCAACCTATTCATACGCTTCATCCGCATCAAACATGCTATCTAGTAAGCTGTCAGGCTCAGGAGAATTTGTTTCATCAACATCCACCGTATCCACTTCTTCCTTTTCTTCTACCAGTATATCTATCATTTCAGTTGGCAGGTAATCCCCCTCTGTCCATTTGCACTCCAGTGTTCCGTTAATGACCTCCCACCCACGGCCATTTGATGGCGGTATGCATGCATTCGATTGGTCAGCGCTGCACCATATGAGGGTTTGGTGATTAGCTCTCATTATATACATTCTCAACGATGACCTGCATGGTGGCAGAATGCTAAGATCAGCGCCATTGTAACTTGACAGCAGCTCTCCTGACTTGGGACTGACTTTTGCAGGAATAGCTCCATGCGCAGTTTGTTTATGTCTGTAATACTAGTACTAGTACTCCTGTACATTAGACACAAAAAAATGTTCAAGGTCTTCGAAGAGTTGTGGTTCTACAGAAGGGGACAAACCCAACTGCATGAACATGTCAGTCAATTATGGGTGCCTCTGAAGTAGTTTTAGCGGTGTCACCTTTCCACGACGAACGAAAGCACTCGTGCTGTCACAACCGGTGAGTGCTGACAATGCCAAACACAGATGCGTACCAACCTCAGCAATGATGCCATGTATGTCAAGCAGTCGTCGTTTATTGCCGACACCGTTGTCAAACAGCACACGCTGTTTCACCTGCTGTGTAAACCTGAGTAACAGTACAAACACGTCGGTATCTGGAGATCTGACAACAATTGTATTGCTCTCCGATACATGCGATGCATGGTGCAAACAACGCAATACCAGCCGTGTGTCTGCTTCCTCTTGTGACAAATGCAGTTCTTCTATTTCGTCAGTGTGTGTTGATACGCCATCCATACTAGTTAATTTGACGCATTTGATTTCACACACAAACACAATTGTTCTTCCCTTCACCTTGTGTGCGTATTTATCTTGCATCCATTCATTAATTAGGAGTTTGCACAATTGGGTCTTGTTCACATCGTTCGGGAGGAACTGCTTCCAGTCACGTGGAACCTTTGTCAGCGGTCCCTTAATCAACTAGGTATTTGTGGTACCTCTTCGTTGTCGTTCATTGGTTTTAATTGACAGAGGATGGTACGTGTCTGTTACAAAATCCACGCCTTCTGCTTTCGGCATTTGGTCATATAGACTCTCCGCCAGATCTGCAAATGTGTTGGGCAAAGCAGTTTGCATATGTAGAATTGAATTTCCGTCAATGATGTAGCTCACCTGTTCTAGCGGAGGTCTGTCAACCATATGCGTCTGCCCTTCCAGTTGGTGCATCAATTTCGCTTTGTCAGTCCTTGCCGGTGATCCATCAGCTGTTGTAAGCGACCATGGAACTGGACCTAACGGGTAACTGTAGACCATAGCCATGTCAATGTTGTTCCTGAGTGAAATGGAAACGAGCTGTCCAAATACATTCCGTTCTGCTACTAGTTTCTTTGACGTTCGCTGTGGACTCGTAAGTGTCACCAATTTTGCAAGCTTTGCAAATGTCTTGAGTTTTTGTTGCTTTATTGGCGCATGGAAGCTGGTAGATCTTTCTACAAACAGAATTCAGTCTGCACATGGCAGCTAATTTGTGACGTTGACTGACAAAATGTACCGAAAGACATTTGAGACCAGCGTAACGCCAGATGTGACAGTATAATAATGGCACATGCTGTTCGCTATTCAATCTATATTATGAAGTGTCATTTCTATTGAATATATTAGATCCAGAACAGACTGCATGTCAATACATGTGTAAGTCAAGATATCCATAGGTCGCATATGTCATAAGATTAGGCCAATGGGCCAAATATGGAAAACCTACCCCTGCGTAAAACACACATTATATTACGCAATTGTCATGTATATTGATAGCCATCACATGACATTAATTTGCGGTGTAAAAAGTGGTTCAAATGCCACTTATCATCAGCTAACATGGAAAATTGTTAACATGGAAATTTTTTGAAAAAACACCTTTTTTGGTGGCCATTTTGAAATTTTCCACTCTTTATATCACTCTGTCATGTCAATATGTATTACATATTTGATATGCATATTGATATGCATTACAAGGTATAAGTTACAATGTTAATAGCGGTTCCAATAACACTTAACAGCAGTTACAGTGCAAAATGTTTGCAAAAACACACTTTTTGGCGGCCATTTTGACTGTAATACCGGTTAACAGGCGATAAAGCTAGTCCTGTAAACCAAAACAATTGTTTTTGACGGGGGGGGGGGGGGGGGGTATTGGTGGCCCAAAGACTAATATGTCTGGAGCGTGCTGTCTGAGGTGCGGGCTAGCGGACGGACCCTCGTCCGTTCTCAAGTCACTCAGGTAAGTGCACATAGGTCTGTGATACCAAGTATAAAGCTAGGGGACGCTAGGTATACCGAGTTTCGTTGAGGAATTCCTACAATTTCAATATGATAAAAACACTACCTACCATGATATTATATTGACCAGTAGCCGATTTCATCAAAATTGAAAAGTATAGTTATCTAGCAAAGTATATTTTGAGGGAGTAATCATTTATTTTTCCTAAAATGCATTATTTCATATAGAATTAACGACTGCTTATATTTGATGAATACAAGTACATGTATGCAGAATTATTTTACTGAATTTATTAAATTATCACAGCCAAGATGGCTATGATAATGTAATAAATTCAGTATAACAACAATTTGTAAATTTATCTTTAAATTGAAAATTTCTCCCTCAACGTACACTTTGCTAGATAAGTATACTTTGCAATGTTGATGAGATAGGCTACTGGTAGCGTTTACTGCAGCAGTTTGAGAAAATGTGAAGCGGTTTTCATTGTAAAGAATGTGGGTTGTTTACGTTGTGACGTCATTACGCTGTTCAATCAATTAAACGTGATATAAAGTGCATTTCATCTCAGACATCGTTATAATGACATGAATAGGGTGTCATTGCACTCAACTTTGTTTGTCGAAGAGCTTCATAAATGTAAAAATAAAAAAGAAACGAGACAAAGCCATGAAAGCCGGGTTTTCTTAAATAGTTTAAGCACAAAAATTTAACATTGCAAATGACTAAGTAATTGATACAGTGGAGCAAGGTCAAAATAGAGGTCATATGTCGTACTGCAGTTTCTGATGGACACCATTAGCAGATGATGTTGTCAAAGTGTGGTGGTTGTAGCTGTTACTGTGGGCGAAACTCGGACTTAACACTAGCGTTTTTCTGCAGGTCAACTATACGTACTATACCAATACTATACGTATACTATACCAATACGACATGTTTTCTATACGATATGCATATAATATAAACGTACGGTATGTTTGTACCGTACATACCAACCAATATCGTATAAATATACCATTCAAATCGTACGTTTATACGATTTTTATACATGTGTATAATTTTGGTACGTCGTAACAAACATACCAGATTTGTGTACGGTATAAATGTACCAGAATACCGTAAATGTTAGAGGATACTAAATGGTGCGAAATCGCCCAGGGTGTATGGAAAAATAGTCCGGTATAAACAAATAGTGCGGGTGTTTGGAGGTCACAGACACCGTTTGCTTGCAAATCTTGATCCATTACTACCTAGTTTCACTTGAGGAACATTTTGGGGTGCTTTTAACACCAGTTTTCAGCATATTTGTTGCATTTAAAAGAAAATACTGAACCTGTTAGTCACGTGATGTAAACAGAGTTTCCGGGGCCAAAAAATGTAAACAATATTGGAGGTGGCTAACCTAAATGTATTCGTATGGATGCTGTGGGACCCACTTGTACATGACCTGCAGCCAGTCTGTACTGGTTCTGCATGAACTAAACAATAGGTTCACGTACTCCTAAGAAAGAAAAATCCAACCTTGTCATATCCTCCAATATTGTGTACATTTTTTAGCCACGGAAACTCCGCTTACATCAAGTGACCAACAGGTTCAGTGTTTTCTTTTAAATGTTCCTCAAGTGAAACTGGGTAGTAATGGATCAAGATTGTGCAAGCAAACGGTGTCTGTGACCTGAAAACACCCGCACTATTTTCTATACCGGACTACTTTTGCATACGGTCGCTTCTAAATCACAACCGGGATTCGTGTGGGCGGGGCCAATACTGATTTTATGCGTGACGTCACCGATCCTTGAGAATAGGGTTAGATTATGGGTTAGGGTTAGAGTTAGGGTTAGGAAGATAATGCATACAGAAAGAAAGCTTTTGAATATTCATAGACACGCCCATCAACGAATACCGGTTGTTAAATAGAAGCGACCTTTGCATACACCCTGGGCGATTTCGCACCATTTGGTGCCTTCTAAGCTATACGATATATTAACGGTGTTGCCGTGTACTATTTGCCCTAATATTTGGTCCGCCCCTAATATTTGGTCCGCATCGGCAGTTTTTTTCCCCATAATATTCAGAAATGCGTAATATTACTAATCTACATGTATCTCTGTGTTTCATGAAATATATTTAAAGAAACTGTGATATTTTCTGTAAATGACGTCGATATATATCAAAACGAGAAACAAAATCCAATTAAATAATGAAAAACTTGTGATTGTTTACGAGATACGATTCGATATGCCAAGCTAGAGTTTAATCTCTCCCGGTGTTGTTACATGACACTACTAGCAACAATAAACCGGTGTCAATAAATAAAACAACAGCACAAACGTATCCGTGTTAAAATCCACTGCCGTTCCGAATATTAAGAACAAATTAATAGACACCATCATACTCACAATATATTAATTTTCATATAAAATCAAATTATAATGTGTGGTCTACGGTATAATATGGCAAAACTAAGCACCAATTTAGCGTTTTGTTTCCTTTTTCGTCGGTATAAAATTACGTTTTCCTATTCTGTTAACATTATTTCGACGCGATCCTATAGTCGACATGACAATTACTTTTCATAATGTCTTTCAATTTCAAGCTGCAAGGAGACTGTCAATTGCATATTAACAATAATAACATGGTCAACATATTGATAATAATTTAAAAAGAAAAGATATATTTTAATTTTCGAAACCTGATCATAAAAAAAAAATTAAAAAATTATTTTGGAATTAGATTTCTATTACTGCAAACGTTCTGCTCTGGCTGTTGATTTCTATTGGCCCGAATTAAATTTTATGAAGATATTATTTATACCGGTGATAGCCATTTCTTTAAAACAAAACGGTTTACTTGTGTCACAGAGTGAGAAATATGCATACCGGCCCGGAATCGAACCGGGGACCTCATGTTTACTGTACCATGCCCACGGCTCTACCGAGCAAGGTAACAAAGCACATATCATACACACGTCATCCCCAGAGTCAGTTGCGTACCGTGACATTCTTCCCCGCCAAATTGAAATTCGTCCTCGAATTCAATGTTTAATGTTGTCTCCGAAATCCATATGTTTGGCTACAATTTTGGGAGTATTTATCAGTCACGGTCCTTCGTTGGGCAACAATTGACACTGGGGAGAAATATTTCCACCTTGAATTCCATATTTGTGGAACATTTCTTCATCAGTCACGACTCCACGTTGTGGGTAGTTGCGGCAAGTAACTGCAGAATACTCAATTATCGTCCGTACCCAGAGATACGGTGCTCCATAGGTTTTTCCTGCAGAGTACCGAATCGGATCTCATTCGCGCTTTAGCTGTTAATTGAGACATATTTTTCTGTACTTATTCCACAGAAATGAATGTAAGTATAATACTGATATTTCTTTCAATTGAAAACTACAGAAAATATGTCGCAATTAACAGTTGAAGTGCAAATCAGATGTGATTTGGTACTTTGCAGTGGAAACCTACGGAGAGCACCATAACTCTTGGTACGGACGATACGGGAGTATTCTGCAGAGTTACTTCCCGCAACTACGTTGGGCACTAAATGTCACAGGGTGAGAAGATGCGCACCAGCATGGAATCAAACCGGGGATCTCTGGTTTACCACACCATCGCTCTACCTACTGAGCAAACCGGGCACAGATACACACTTATTCACCATAGTGATCACTTCATTCAACCAAAAATTCTCAAGCTAGATGTTATGCCAAATTATTAAAGTCGACGTCACAGATTATGCTCTTGGCGACATTAGCTGACACAACTTTGTCCATCAATTTGATCAAATAAACAACGTAATCTGACAGATAACACTACGACGGCGCATGGAAACATCATTATTCTGGTACTTGGAATCATAATGGAGGATATTAAGATCAATATGTGAGGCGCTGACAGAACCTTTAACATTTTTTATCACGATAGCAGCTATAGTGATTGTTGGACGCATTTATTTAGAGAAACAAGAGACTACAATCCGAATATGCTAAGTGACATTTTGTTCTAACATACACCAACATAGAGGATTAAATTTGCGACAATGTTGGATTCTGGATTTTGTAGACAGGTCACAGAAATCGGAGCTGGATAAGAACCGACAGACGTGATTCTGAATATGCGTGCTTGGTCTGTGGTTATTCTTCCAGATCATATCATGCATGTTTTAATTTCACGTCATGTCAAAGCAGCACTATTGAACATAATGAATAACTTTAATATTCTACAAATTGTGTGGTGAGAATTAAAGTTCATTCAGCGTCTCATGTGTAACTGATGAATTAAGGGAAGTTACTTGTATATGCTGGGGCATGCCACTATTGTTTTAGTAGAGCCCGCGTGCAGATAACTCAACACACTCACAATGGCGTCCAGGTGTGCGGATGTCCGTCTATATTATTTGTAAATTTTTCGAAAAGTACAGTCCAGCCCTTAAAGGGCTCGTCATGCGGGCCGTCGCTAACTCGTTAATTTGTATGCCCCACCACGATAGTGGAAGGGGCATTTAGTGTTACCCTTGTCCGTTCTTCCGTCCGTCACCAACCTAGTAACTCGTAAAACTTTTAAACCGTAATAGCTACAGACCTGAACTTGGTACATGTATGTTTGATTCGACCCCATGGTCATGGTTCATCTCCCCCTTTTCAAGTTAGAATTTTCCAATTTTGGTTTGTTGCTCGTAAAACTTTTAAACCCTAATAGCTGAAACTTGTAACTTCCTTATGATGAGTAGATTTGCAAAGTTTATTTTGATTCGACCCCGAGTCTTGGATTATCTCCCCCTTTTTTACTTAGAATTTGAAGATTTTGCCTTGTAACTCGTAAAACTTTTGTAATAGCTACAGCACTGAAATTTGATATGTAGCTTCCTTATGATAAGTAGATGCGGAAAGTTTATTTCGATTTTTGATTCGAACCCCGTGTCATGGATTATCTCCCCCTTTTGGACACTGGCATTTTGCCTTGTTTACTATCAAAGCGATATGTGGGGTATCTGTGTTCTATGAACACATTTTATAGTCTAGTTATCTGCCTTTATTTTTTCGCGCACTGATTTGTCTGGAGCATAAAGCGAACACCCTTTGCAATATTTTTTATGAAACTTAACACATGCATAGGTCTCACGGGACAGTGCGGAGCTGCTTTAAAGTGCCCACTCAGTAGGCATAAATGTTGTTTATGTCAGAGACATCATCGGAGACATTCTCTGGCCAGATAAACAATCATTTACCATTACCCACGTATTGTTTGGCATTATTATACATTTTATTTCAGAAGAAAATGTCCACATTGATATCAGGGACGATGACCGTGTTTCCTTAAAATGTTAACGGACATTACTATTTATTCTCTGTATTTATATTTTGATGTGCAATGATCATACTTTATAATCTGTCAAAATAATTTCAGTTTGCGCATTTAATTAGTATAAATAATTATAAAATATCATGCCCCATTTACATATGAAAATACCCTGATACCACCGCGCGTCACTATCAGTAAAATAAATATTACCAAATGATTATATCTGTATAGCGGGCACTCGTAATGTTTATAACTAGTGGATTAGTGACAATTATACACTTATTTAATTCCTATAAAGAGCATGTTTAGCCCACTGAATGGGCATGCACATTTAAAAGGGGTTTGACAATTTTTGTCGCGCCCGCTTGCGGACAGTGCGATATAGTCTGCGCATTGACGTCCATCCGTACTTTTTTTTCCGAGCCTGCTTGCGGAAAGCGAGACATAGTGATCACAATGATGTCCGTGCGTCAGTCCGTGCGTCAATCCGTCCGAAATCGGTGTATGTTTTTAAATACCATATCCTAAGTCAAATTGACTTGAAACATCAAATGCTTATTATTCATCATCCATATATGAATTATGTGTCCCACTCAAGCGGCCCCTGTGCCCCAAGATCAAGGTCAAATAACTTTGAAATTTGTGTTAAAGATTTTTCATACCTTATATCTCCACAATACTTACTCAGATTTGCTTCAAACTTCAGATAATTCTTTATTATCATCCATATTTTCATACTATAGCTCACGTATTCGACCCACATGCCCAACATCAAGGTCAAATGACTTTCAAATTTGAGTTAAAGCTTTTACATACCTTAATTTAAACTTCAAATAAATATACTCTGAGACCATCAAATGCCTCGGTGGGCTGGACATGCGGGCCACGGCCATCTGGTTTTTATTTACCGTAGGTTAAAGTTTTTAAGAACACTATATCTCAGAAACCGCTTCGCCAATTCACTCGAAGCTTCACATGTGTGTTTATCATCATCCATATTTTCATTCTATGTTCAACCCCTGCAACCCCTGTGCCCAATATAAAGGTCAAATTACTTTGAAATGTACCTCAAAGTTTTTGCCATGCCTGCATGTGGACAGTGCGTTATAGTTGTCGCATTGGCATACATACGAACGTACATCCATATGTACGTCACTTCGTGCGTCCCGTTAAAAAAATTATTTTATTGAAGGTTAAAGTTTTTAAAGGTACATGCCCACTCAGTAGGCACAAAAATTACGTGTGCCCACTATCCATATATAATCATTTAGTAATATTTATTTTACTGATAATGACTAGCGGTGGTATCAAGCTAATTTCATATTCAAATGAGAAGTGATATTTTTAATTATTTATGCTAATTAAAGGTACATACCCACTCAGTAGGCACAAACATTAATGTTATTTGTAGGAATTAAATAAGTGTATAATTTTGTCACTATTCCACCATTTTCTAAACATTACGAGTGCCTGTTATATGGATATAATCATTTAGTAATGTTTATTTCACTGATAGTGACACGCGATGGTATCAGGCTATTTTCATAGGCAAATGGGGCATGATATTGTTTGAATTACTTATACTAATTAAATGTGTCCTCTGAACAAATAATCTTTTCGACAGATTATAAAGTATGATCATTGCACATCAACAAATAAATACAGATACTAAATAGTAATGTCTGGTAGCATTTTAAGGAAACAAGGTTATCGCCCCTGATAGCAGTGTGAAAATTACGTCTGATATGAAATGTATAATAATGCCAAAACATATGTGTATTAATGGTGAATTAATGTTTATTTTGCCCGAAAATGTCTCAGATGATGTCTCTGATATAAAGAACAGTTTGTGCCTACTGAGTGGGCATGCACCTTTAAGAACACTATATCTCTGAAACCACTTCACCAATTCACTCGAAACTTCACATACTGTGTATTTGTCACCTACATTTTCATTATTATGTGCCCAATGTCAAGGTCAAATAACTTTGAAATTTCCCTTAAAGTTTGTGTTGGGCCCACTTGCAGACAGAGCGATATAGTCGGCACATTGGCGTGCATTCAGGATAAAGTTTTAGGTTAAAGAGTTTTCTTGGTCAAATATTTTGGGTATACTATCAAAGCCTCGGCGGGTGAGGCTTATTTTTTAGTCAACGGGCTAAAGCTGTGTTGCAATAAAAGTTTTTTTTGTATTATCAAATGCCCTGGCGGGCACGACATGCATGCCATGGCCATCTAGTTATTATGGCATGCGATTTGATCATTCGGCCATCGCACCATGACTAGTTTAGCACTTGATCAGTCGGCCATCGCACCAGGACTAGTTTAGCACTTAATCAGTCGGCCATCGCACCAGGACTAGTTTAGCACTTGATCAGTAGGCCATTGCACCAGGATTAGCTTAGAACTTGATCAGTCAGCCATCGCACCAGGACTAGCTTAGCACTTGATCAGTCGGCCATCTCACCAGGATTAGCATAGCACTTAATATGTCGGCCATCGCACCAGGACTAGTTTAGCATTGATCAGAATTGCCATTCGCAAACAGACTGTTTAGCACTTGATCAGTCGGCCATCTCACCAGAACTAGTATAGCACTTGATCAGTCGGCCATCGCACCAGGACTAGTTCAGCACTTGATCAGTCGGCCATTGCTCCAGGACTAGTTTAGAACTTGATCAGTCGGCCATCGCACCAGGACTATTTTAGAACTTGATCAGTCGGCCATCGCACCAGGACTATTTTAGAACTTGATCAGTCGGCCATCGCACCAGGACTAGTTTAGCACTTGATCAGTCGGACATCGCACCGGGACTAGTTTAGCACTTGATCATTCGGCCATCGCTCCATGACTAGTTTAGAACTTGATCAGTCGGCCATCGCACCAGGACTAGTTTAGCACTTGATCAGTCGGCCATCGCACCAGGACTAGTTTAGCACTTGATCATTCGGCCATCGCTCCATGACTAGTTTAGAACTTGATCAGTCGGCCATCGCACCAGGACTAGTTCAGCACTTGATCAGTCGGCCATTGCTCCAGAACTAGTTTATAACTTGATCAGTCGGCCATTGCACCAGGACTAGTTTAGCCCTTGATCAGTCGGCCATCTTACCAGGACTAGCTTAGCCCTTGATCAGTCGGCCATCGCACCAGGACTAGTTTAGCCCTTGATGAGTAGGCCATCGCACCAGGACTAGTAGAGCACTTGATCAGTCTGCCATCATGGCCATTGCACCATGACTAGCATAGCGCTTGATCAGTCGCCCATTGCACCATGCACAGTATAGCACTTGATCAGTTGGCCGTCTCACCATGCCCAGTATAGCACGTGATGAGTCTGCCATGCCGAGTATAGCACTTGATCAGTCGGCCATCACACCAGGACTAGTTTAGCACTTGATCAGTCGGCCATCGCACCAGGACTAGTTTAGCACTTGATCAGTCGGCCATCGCACCAGGACTAGTTTATAACTTATCAGTCGACCATCACACCAGGAATAGTTTAGCCCTTGATCAGTCGGCCATCGCACCGGGACTAGTTTAGCCCTTGATCAGTCGGCCATCGCACCATGACTAGTTTGTCATAGATAAAAACTGGTGGTGGTGGTGATACACATTGTGGGATATAGACCGGAACTTTTAGGACGCCAAATGTAGATGGCTGGTGTGTGTGGGGGATCATTGTTTTGTGTCCCCGGCGGTGGTGCGAAGTACAATTATGAATTACTGATGAATTACTGTATTGAACACACATGTATAAGATGCACTGTGATACTTCACAATCCTCAGTTTTAAATTGATTCTGTATCGTAAAACTGAAAATTTATTTATTTTGAAAAACTTAAAATTGTGGCAGATAATCTAAATGAAAACCGGATGTTTACATGTGAAATAAACCGGTGCATGGGTATATTTATACACTTACACGATGACCCCACTGTATATTCATACCATATCCGTACGGATATATCGTATATACGAACGGATATCGTATGTTTGTATAATATTCGTATAGTACGTTTGTATAATGTAAACAAACTGTACTATACAATGATACGGTACAAACATACCAATAGTATATGATCATACGATATGCTCATTAAATATACCAATACTACATGCATACGTTGACGACATGTATACGATATTAGTATATACAAATAGGTAAGGAGCAGAAAAGCGCTACTTTAAGCACGAAAATTAACTTTGAAAATGAAAGTCATTGACGTGGAAACAGTAGAGCAATGTCAAATAGTTACGCTGTCCTTACATTCATAATGGAAACGCCCATTCAACGTATTGCGTTCATATCCCAGTACATTACATTAGCCCCAAGTGACGTCGCGCGACGTTGTTGATTCGTTAAAGTTGGTTTGACGTCATTAAAATACGCGACTTTCATCGTCGTTGTCGCAACGTTGCTGTTCGAGCAATTGCGACACAATGGCGTAAAACAAGATAAATCTTAATGTTAACGCCATATTTGGTTATTTACATTTTTGAAACTATCAGCAAATTCAGTGTAAATATAAGTAATAACATCATGGGCTGTAAACAAACCAAATGTATTGTACCCCAGTAAACGCAATAGCCCATCGTTTTATTCCTTAAATTAATGTCATATGGCGTACTGAAGTGTATGGTGTACACCGCTAGCAGATGGAGGTGTCGAAGTTTGGAGGTTGTTGCTGGGGAAATGAGTGGCGAATGGACTTACCTGCGAATACAGAATTGCGCAGAATCCAAAATTTCTGGAAGCAGCTGTATTAGCACCCAGTTAAAGCCCATTCTATACTTGGTTAAAATCGGCTAGAGGAAACAAAAAATGTCACCTGAAATGTACCCTTACACATTTGCTAAACAGAGTAACTGAACACTGTGGACGCCACCGCCGTCGCCGCCGCCTTTCATCAGTCCAATAGCCGGGATTTTATTTTTAAAAAAAACCCGCAAAATATACCAAAACAATAACTAGCAACGCTGACATAGAGAGCATTTATAGCATTACGGAACAACGCTAATGTGAGTAGCATTTTCATAAATATTTTCCATCGTACAAAGGTTTGTGAAACTGGCCCCAGATCATGTATTTTGCTTCGTTTGTTACAGCATGAGGGAATGCGATGCCCTGTGCACTCGCATAGTGATCATGGTCAACGGTCAGTTCGTCTGTATGGGCAGCCCGCAACACCTGACGAACAAATACGGTCATGGCTATACCCTCTCCTGTCGTATGCGTCTCGATGAGCACGGCTTCGTTTCAAGGAGCGAAGGGCTTAAACAGTTCATATACAACACCTACTCGAACAGTCAGGTCTTCGACGACAATCAAGGATACGTGTATTTTCAAATACCAGATGACAGCGCCAAGCTGTCGGAGATATTCACGAAGATGGAGAAGGCGAAGTCTGTGTACGGCGTAGAGGCATATTTGGTACATCAGATGACGCTGGAGCAGATATTCCTGACGTTTACCTGGAATCAGAAGCAACCTCTACCAGGAGTCAATGCAGTTCATGTGTTATAGTATATGAACTGCATGTGTATGGAATACATTTCATTTAGATTATATTTAAGGGTGGGAATTGACTCGAAGACCTTACCCGGACAATTGGGTTAGTGGCTGTTTATATCACGTTTATCAGGCGAGGCTCGGAAACGGTAGGAATTCCTCGGCGAACCGTCGAATTTCTATGCGTTTCCTTGCCGCGCCTGATAAACTTGATATCAGTCGGCACTAGTATGGCTTTCTGTTTATCAGGTAACGTATTGTAACAAAGATAGGCATATACTATGGTTTTCGTTGTAGAGAACGCGGACTTGTTTACGTTGCATCCATCATGAAAGTTATGTCATTCTGTAACGTCAGAGAAAACAGTGATGTTCTGGCTGTAAGTAGCTCTGCGTGTTAGCCAGAGGATTCAAATGAGTAGAATACAATATTTTTGTATCAGTTAGCATGTATAGTGACTTACCTGATAAAAGACAGTATTTAGTGAACACAATGATATTAACGTTGCTCATACATCGGTTGTTTATTTTATATACTCAGATCTTATTTTGATTATTAACCCTTTTTTTTACTCTCGTGATATGCTGCGTCTCATTTCGTGATGTGCTAGGTCCCCTGTCGTGATGTGCTAGGTCCCCTGTCGTGAAGTGCTGCGCCTCATTTTGTGATGTCGTGACGTGATGCTGCAGCTCGTCTCATTTCGTGATGTGCTATGTCCCCTGTCGTGATGTGCTGTGTCTTCCTTTCGTGATGTGCTATGTCTGTCGTGATGTGCTGTGTCTCCTTTCGTGATGTGCTAGGTCCCCTGTCGTGATGTGCTGCGTCTCCTTTCGTGATGTGCTAGGTCCCCTGTCGTGATGTGCTGTGTCTCCTTTCGTGATGTGCTAGGTCCCCTGTCGTGATGTGCTGCGTCTCCTTTCGTGATGTGCGAGGTCCCCTGTCGTGATGTGCTGTGTCTCCTTTCGTGATGTGCGAGGTCCCCTGTCGTGATGTGCTGTGTCTCCTTTCGTGATGTGCTAGGTCCCCTGTCGTGATGTGCTGCGTCTCCTTTCGTGATGTGCTAGGTCCCCTGTCGTGATATGCTTCGTCTCCTTTCGTGATGTGCTAGGTCCCCTGTCGTGATGTGCTGTGTCTCCTTTCGTGATGTGCTAGGTCCCCTGTCGTGATGTGCTGCGTCTCCTTTCGTGGTCTCCTGTCGTGATGTGCTGCGTCTCCTTTCGTGATGTGCTAGGTCCGCTGTCGTGATATGCTAGGTCCCCTGTCGTGATGTGCTGCGTCTCCTTTCGTGATGTTCTAATTCCCCTGTCGTGATGTGCTAGGTCTCATATCGTGATGTTCTATGTCTCCTTTCGTGGTCTCATTTTGTGATGCGCCATGTCCCCGTTCGTGATGTGCTATGGTACTTTTATTGGTCTCCTTTCGTGGTTTGCTATGACACCTTTCGTGGTTCCCTTTCGTGATATGCTATGACTCATTCCGTGGTGTGCTATGTCACCATTCGTGATGTACTATATCACCTGTCTTGGTCTCCTTTCGTGATGTGCTACTTCACCTCGTGGTCTCCTTTCGTGATGTGCTATCTCACCTCTCTTGGTCTCCTTTCGTGATGTGCTATGTCACCTCATGGGTGCCCTTTCGTGATGTGCTGTGTCACCTCTCTTGGCCTCCTTTCGTGATGTGCTATGTCACCTCTCGTGGCCTCCTTTCGTGATGTGCTATGTCACCTCTCTTGGTATCCTTTCGTGATGTGCTATGTCACCTCTCTTTGTCTCCTTTCGTGATGTGCTATGTCACCTCTCTTTGTCTCCTTTCGTGATGTGCTATGTCACCTCTCGGGGTGCCCTTTCGTGATGTGCCATGTCACATCGTGGTCTCCTTTCGTGATGTGCTACTTCACCTCGTGGTCTCCTTTCGTGATGTGCTATGTCACCGCTCTTGGTCTCCTTTCGTGATGTGCTATGTCACCTCTAGAGTGCCCTTTCGTGATGTGCGATGTCACCTTGTGGTCTCCTTTCGTCATGTGCCATGTCACCTCTCGTGGTCTCCTTTCTTGATGTGCTATGTCTACTTTCGTGGTATGACATGTCTCCTTTCGTGCTGTGCTATGTTCCCTTTTGTGGTCTCCGTTCGTGATGTGCTATGTTTACTTTCGTGATGTGATATGTCATCTCTCGTGGTCTCCTTTCGTGATGTGCTATGTTTACTTTCGTTATGTGTTGTGTCTTCTTTCGCTCACTCGATGTTTGACAGTCTCGTGCTGTTTTGCGTCTTATACATGTACATATATGCATTATTTCCCATAAAAGATTATGGGCTATTGGATCATACGTATCAATTGAACTACACTGTATGCCACTTGGTACATACTTAGGAGATATTATCTCCTAATTATGAGTTAGTATATCCTAATTTGGAGATATTAATTCCTAATTAGGAGTTAATATGTCCTAATTAGGCGTTTTTCCTAATTAGGACTTGCTATCTCTTGATTAGGACTTAGTATCTTCTAATTAGAACTTATTTCTCCTAACGCATGTCGTGCCGTATACAGGTTATATTCGTGTGTTTTTGTAATTTCTAAAACGATATTTTGATTGGTGTAAATGTGGTGATACGTTTAGGGTAGTAGATCATATATAGATACACTCAGTTTCAATAATAATTGCTTCATAAGAGTGATGTGATATATGAATATTACATATGTAAATATTGTCTGGTTACAGTATACTATATGGTACATTGAGTTGCCATCTTTGTATGTACAATCAATCCATCGTACAGTTTCACCACATACAACAAATACTATGACAGTAACCAAATACAATTTGGTGCAATACATAATAGACATATATGACAACGGCAAACTATAAATATTATATACTTTAAAACAATGTGTATACATATTATGCCAGCAAACTATACAAAAGACGAGATATCAGCATTTCTCCAATCAATCTGAAATTGATGTGTAAACCTTTCAATATGATGCACAACCTATGTTAGTGTACTTACAGTACACGTTGCTCAAAGGTAAAGCCATACTGACTCGCATAGTAGATGAGTAGACACCAGGGACAATGCTACTAACATACACATGTAGTACAGTAGTGTGTTTATTTGGTATTTGGTGTGTGGTTTGTCAGGTAAAAGTGATACACTGTGCGATTTTCTGTGTTTGATGCTATCTATAATGGTGGTTCTAGTTGTTAAAAACACAGGCACAACCCTGTCCAGAAAACAGACATATTTTACAGTTTGGTGTAATATAATATATAGGAGTCCGTTCTACTAGCTTTTCTACATGTGATTGGCTACATTATATCATAAGTTATACTTCACATTTTGAGTTCTTTGTCAAACGGCAAAACAGGTGAAACCAGCTGATGGCTGAAACACGTAAATATGGCCGACTTGGTCACTTCATGTCACTACATTACCGATGCAGTATTCACACAAATGATCATGCATAGAACGGGTCCTTAAGCCAACGAGAACATCGTTTTGTAATCAAAACAAACGAAACCGATGTGTAAACGATGTGTAAACGATAGGCAGTCGTTCGTTTGTGGAACCAGGAACACGTCCGGGCTGTAGTATACATTAATTGTAATCAGAGTTGTTTTACGTACTGTCATTTTATTTTGATAGCATGTGCCATATTATTTGCGATGTGTGATGTCATACGAATCTCATGACTTATGTACTACAAATGTAACATGACAATTAACTTATGCTCTCCTATATATATATAGGTACATATGAGACACGCCATGTGATTTTGTACCTTCGGACATCTGCGTAATTTCATGAAATACGTTTACCAAATTAACAATATTTTCCGTAAATGGCGTCAAACGTTGACAAAATGTAATGTAATTCCGCATGTACTCTGAAAACATTGTAAATTGTGTCAACGTATTTAATGAAATTACGCAGATGTCCGAAGGTAGAAAACCACATGGTGTGTCTCATACATAGCTTTTTCGAGCGAGTTATACTTGCAACCCTAGAATGGATTTTGATAATTATTCATTTTCCGAACAATCCAATCGTCACAAATTTATTTCCAGACTTGTCCATTTATAAAAATGTAGGTTATTCTTTTCCATAAATGTATACAAATTACTTGAAAAACGTGCAGATCCTGATGAACCGGCTCGTTAAGAGCCGGCTCATCTGGATATACACTGTTTGCAAACACTGCTGCTATAGAGTTCTCCAGTGCTGAACGGATTTAGTTTTCCTCATTATAAGT
Source organism: Conchocele bisecta (assembly GCA_029237695.1). NCBI lineage: Eukaryota > Metazoa > Mollusca > Bivalvia > Lucinida > Thyasiridae > Conchocele > Conchocele bisecta. Next base: position 49,218,084 of record CM055266.1, read on the forward strand.
GTTATCGAGTGACAATTATTCGCGGGTCATAAAAGCTCGGCTATTTCTACTGTATTTTAAATGCGAATTGACCACCCGTTATCAATAAGCGTAGCTCCAGTTCCACTCACATGCATCCGGCGTGGTTCGGCTTTCATCGGTATAACTACATATTAATAACAAGGCTTATAACTTTGGTCGGACACGGCACGTTATAATACAATGTAACAAAATAACATGTTTAAAATTGTAATTGCCTATGCATTATATGTATTTCTGCAGGATAATGATAATTCTCAAATGAACATAATGAACTTTCCGCTATACAATATTGACATTAGAGCCCTAAGTACATTATGTCATTTGTTATGATACGAAGTCGTGTCCTATACTAGGATAAACAGCTGTAATTCGATATTATTTGTATACATATATTCCAACTATGCTATTTCAGCAAGATAACAATAACTCTCAAATGAACATGTGCACTTTCCGCCAAAATATTTACATTAACGTTAATAAAATCGCGGAATTTGTTATAATACGAGGCCGTGTCCGACAAAAGTTATACGCCTTGTTATTCATATGCAGTTGTACCGATGAAAGCCGAAACACGCCGAATGCCTCTGGTTCCATTCATATGGTCGAAAAAGCGGGCAATAGCGAGAGGACAATCGATCAGGACGGACCAAAAACTTGAAATAATGTTTTGTATTTCCTCGCTAATAGATAGCCGGATGACGAAAGGGGTATTACGACGTTTTTATCCCGTACACACAGTGCGTATGTGCTGTGAAACACGGTGCCGTGAAACATGTTTGATATCCTGTCAATACGACCTAATCACTGCGTATGAATATGTGCGATGACAGGGGTTATTTTTTGAATGTTAAAGCCATTTGTAGGTGTTGACGGGATAAATAGAATAGTAGGTTAGTGCCGTGAATGGGAAAAATATCTGGCGCGGCACGGAAATGTTAAAGCCATTTGTAGGTGTTGACGGGATAAATAGAATAGTAGGTTAGTGCCGTGAATGGGAAAAATATCTGGCGCGGCACGGAAACGGGATGTGCTCGGCAGAGCCTCGCCCATCCCGTTTCCTAAGCCTTGCCAGATATATTTTCCCATTCACGGCACAAACCTACTATTCTCTATATAACCAGCGTAACTCAAGATCAACGTTTGTATCTGTACAGTCGGATCAAGGCCTACGTTGTTCGCATATTAGTTTCTGAAATATGGTTACTTGCGAAGCGGAATCTACCTGAGCGCATGTATGTGTTTTTGGATGACTGTGTGACCACTAAAAGCAACTTATTTCGCCTATACTCATATTTAGTTATACTATGTATTATTGTTTATCATAACTTTCTTATTATGCCACCGATTTTAATGACATAAAGCTGGACCCTCCCTATCGCATACTGGGCATAACATATCATTTCACTGGGACGATACATAACAAAGTGTGTGTAGTGATTTGTTGGTTATACCTCCCAGTGCGTAAATTGAGGTTTCATTTTTCCAATCCTTGGTGGAAGTTGAACACGACTGTTAGTTCGACAGTTGTGCAATTTGGCTTCTTGCGAAAACTATTGACCGTTTGTGTTATAGCATGATTCAATGGCAACGAGAAACGAAACTACTGTCTGTTTCACGAAAACCTGCCCAAGGTGTGCGTTAAATTGTATCGATGATATTTAAGAATGAGCCTTTTCTTTTTATTTCGTCAAATATTTATTTTATTACGAAAACTTGATTTGTTTATCGGATTTAACATGGGGGAAAAAGGAGGTGGAGGAGCTGGGAGAGGAGTCAAAAAACTAAAACGTTTGAAAATTGACTCCGAACCTGGCTAAATAGCTTGGGAATGATGTAACTAAAAAACCAAAAGTTAAATTTTGAAAATTGGTCCACTATTACTGAAATTAGAAACATTTTCTTACGTTAAAGATACATTGTACATGCCCACTCAGTAGGCACAAAATGTTCTTTATATCAGAAACATCATCCGAGACATTTTCTGCCAAAATAAACATTCGTTCACCATTTCCCCACGTATTGATTGGCATTATTATACACTTTATATTAGACTCAAATTTACATACTGATATCAGGGGCGATACTCGTGTTTCCTTAAAATGTTAACGGACATTACTCTTGTCTGTTTCGTGGAATGCTGCCCAAAATTTATTGCTATCAAAACACGCCAAACTTATATTTTTTTTTCATAAAACTATCCAAAGCAGTTTTTTAGAAATGAGCCTCCTTTTTATTTCACGAAAATCCGTCAAATAATTAAGTTATTTAAAAAAAACTGCCACGGACGGCACTTGCCATACAAATGTCCGTCTGGTTTGCAAGAATTGACAATTTGACCGATTTTCAAAATGTCAAGAACAAATAAGCAACTATAAACATAATGGTTCGGAATGAGACTTACCTACTACACTTTCTGAACATTCTAAATTGTAATTACACATTTGTTTCTAGTTGTCAGTTAAAATAAATGTCCTAAATCTGTTCTGTTTTGAATGAACCGTCGGTGTTTTTTCGTGCGTCAAAACAAGATGGCGGTAATTCCGATGTGGACGAGTCCAATGGTTATGAGTAAGGGGTCTTCGCAATCGAATATTGTGAAATTAAGTTGGTCAGTAAATGTGACAAACTGGGCTGTATTTTTCAATGGTAATAAGTTTAGAATTATGGTTTTGTCTGAAATGTTGTCTGCTGTCATCGCTGTAGCCATTCAGATGGAACCAATGAAGGCAATTGAGAGCGCACAGGCGTTTGTAACGCAAGTTCTTGTGAAAAAGCTTTTCAAAGGCCTTGTTTGTTGAAATCTATACTATAGATATGTAGATCTCTATGTTACACTAAATAAAAATTACGTTTTTATCTGATGTATATTTATTTTTATGCCACCGGGTTTCGAAGAAACGGGTGGCATATAGTGTTTGGACCGTCCGTCTGTCCGTCTGTCCGTCTGTCTGTCTGTCCGTCCGTCCGTCACACGTTTCGGTTAACCAATTTGTCACAGTTTCTCAAATATGCTGCAGGTGGCATCCGCGTTCGACAGACGCATTTCTTGTTTTCACTATAGTATGCATGTCTCCGATTGTAAATCTTCAAATAGGTTATGGATCAGTATGTAGGTACCCAGTAATTAACATAGGGTAAATGACCCCACCGCCCCTCTCTTCCCCCACAAATACTCAGGTACATATAGTAGTCGCCACCCCGTGATTGCATCTTTAGCTGTATATATTATAATTAATGGTAATTTAAATTTTTGATTAGATCTAGTAAAACGTGAAATATAAATTTGAAGTATGAGAATCACAGACAACCAGCGATGTGATAATCATATAATGTAATACCCATCAATTAATATTACTACTCCGATTTCACAGTCACCGCCACATACACGACGCAAACGTAACGCGGCAACACTCCGTCCGTACTCAAATGGACGGTGTTATATTAACCGATTTCAGTTTTTAAGGGTGTATTCCTTCTTGATATTCGGAACAAGTCAAAACGTATTGGCGAACCATCATCACACCTTATCACAACAATAGCTATATATTACTTTCAAGAAACAGTTCCAGAGTGTGTTTGTCCTTATGCTTGTATATATATATATTTACTGCACTACCCACTCAAACACACCTGCATCATGTGCTCAGTTCATTCGTACAGCAGCTTGCCCAAGCTAGTTTGACAAGGAAAGGAATGCTCCCTAATACTGCAGTAATTCGCTTAGGCAAACACACGGCTAAAATAGACTACATACACATGGGCGGATCATGGCGGAGCTATTCCCGTCGCACGCATGCCTTCCCGCCCTCGTTTCGGTTTTGATACACACAAAAGGCAAAACTAGTACGCTATAATAGTGATAATTTGGACATTTAGCAGGGTATCTGCACCCAGTAATATTGATAAGAGTCAGATACACATTGAACTTCAATTAATGTATTAGCAGAATCCACGCCCCAATGTTGCAATAAGCGTGAATGCTAGGTACGCCTCTGCTATTGTGATATATTACGACAGAGATGCCACACGTTGCTGTCGAGTAGTTGTATTGTGGACATGGGACGACCAGTCGATTTCGCATTATTATGTACACTGGAAAAGAAACTCGCGTGCAAATGTACATATGATATATGTCCGTCGGGTCATCTTTTTCGGCTACTTTCAATCTGTGTTACTGTCAGGATGAATTTAAACTTCATATACTTTTTTTGTCATCCATAATTCCATTATATAAAAAAATGCGGCATTTTTTATCCCCGTATTTTCCATGAAAATTTCCGACATCTCTGTAATGTTAATTATATATTAATATTCCACATGAAAGTTTGTATGCTTAATATACCCCGCGCAATGAGTTGTGGGGTGTAGTATATTGGAGGCATTTTGTCCGTCCGTGCGTCACTAAACATTACAGATCGGTAAATGGCTTATAATTTATGTTTCCTTGCTTGGGTCTACTTCACTTTTGACACAAGCATTGCTGCAATGGTCCTATACCGTAATGTGAAAAATCCACGTTTTTATTGAACAATATTTGCGGAAACAGTTACATTTTCAGTAAATAACTTCGAAAGTTTACAACATTTGCATAGCAAATATTATTCCGCATTTGCTGTGAATCTTTGGTGATTCTGGTGTGGCGAGCACCCTGTAATCATATCAGGATTATTCTGATTTCAGGGCTGAATATATATTTTCCTTATTGTGAATATTCAGTTCTGATATTGGGACCCCCCCCCCCCCCCCCGACATTTGTAGTTAATATATGGGATTTAGAACTAAACCCATTGACCGGACCTTAAATGACCTTTGCTGTTGATAGGTCGTTAAACCCCAACAAACGAACAAATATTAATCATGGACTGACAGCTAACAATACAGTTTAATTGGAAATTAACTTGTTATGTCTTGTTTGCTTATTTACTATTGTTTACTGGTAACCGTTAAACAGGTACTCCCTATAGTAGGCTGGCGATCATAGTAGACAGAGTATTATGGTAAAGAAGAAACTCATTCAGTCATCTACAGGATTTACTTTCAGGTTACTAATTACAAGTGCACAACTTAAAAATAATACATTACCGATTCTGTTCGAAAACGGCATTGTGATATGGTGTACAGTTTCTGTTATATGGTGTAGATACGGTATATATGTTGACACAAACACGTTATCGTAGGTATTTTGAGAATGATCGTCGTAAATCTTATTCACTTCTCCGTCTGTACATACCAGATACATTGCTGATAATGTTCTGTAAGCTGTAACATATTGAATTAAACTGACACTTACTGCTGTCGTCCCGCGACGCCATCTTGTCAGCATGTATATACCTTGTCTACACCAAAGTACGGAAACTCTAAACCATATCACAATACCGATTTATATTATGTCACACAAAAAAATCACATACATTTTTTTATTTACTTGTACATGTACTGCGAAAATGTCAAATTATACCAAACAAACATATTTCCCCTGTTTATCACAGTTTCTGATAGCTGAGCATGTGCAGGGGCGTAGCTAGCCAATTTGAATATGCAGGCCCGGTTGACGACTTCGAGCACCGTTGGTGCGAGTAAGTATGCTAGGTGGGTCTGGGGGCATGCCCCCCCCCATAAAAATATCGAAACTAGAAGGTAAATGATGCAATCTGGCACATATTTTTTTTCCATTTTCTCGAAAATTTTGCAGGCCCGGGCCTGCAGTGCCTTAATGCAGCTACGCGCCTGATGTACTTGATATATAACTGAATATAGCGCATATTTTTGGGAATGTGATGAAATATAAATATATATATTATTCCATTTAAACAAATTAAGATCATATCAAATCAGCAACCAATTAGTGAAATGGGTAGATGACTTTCTTAAAGATAGAAACCAAAGAGTCATTGTGAACGGGCAAAAGTCAAACATCAACCCAGTTACAAGCGGTATACCACAGGGCAGTGTTCTAGGACCAATATTATTTGTGGTGTACATAAATGACATGCCAGAGTGCATAGAGTCTACTGCATATTTATTCGCGGTTGACACAAAAGCATATAGAGAAATAAAATCAGAAGATGATGCCAAAACATTACAAAGTGAACTCGACAAACTATTCAACTGGTCCGACAAATGGCTACTGAAATTCCATCCCAACAAGTGCAAGGTAGTGAAGATCACCAACAAAAAACAGGACAACGATAGGCAATACCATATGTATAATGAGAAGGGAGAACCACTTGTATTGGCTGTTTCGCAAGGGGAGAAAGATATAGGTGTGTTAGTTGACAATAAACTGAATTTTGCACAACATATCCAACAGCAAGTAAACAAAGGAAATAGCATTATGGGTCTTATTCGGAGGACATATACTTATTTAGATGAAACCAGCTTCAAATACCTGTTTCCAGCCCTAGTAAGACCCCACCTGGAATACGCTGAAGCGGTGTGGAACCCATATTTTAAAAAAGAACATAGAATTATTAGAAAATGTGCAAAGACGTGCAACAAAACAAGTGCCTACCCTAGCAAACATGGAATACGCCGATAGAATTAGGAAACTAAAAATGCCCACACTCAAATACAGAAGACTAAGAGGTGATATGATTGAGACATTTAAAATACTGACCGGAATTTATGACAAGGACGTCACAACGGATATGTTCCAAATTGATGAAAACTCGAGAACAAGAGGACATAAGTACAAATTGAAAAAGATCAGAAGTCGTTTGAATATTCGAAAGTGCTATTTCACAAATAGAGTGGTTGATACATGGAACTGCCTACCAGAAAGTGTAGTCGACTCAAAGAATGTAAGGCAATTCGAATCGCGTTTGGACAAAGTGTGGGAGAACGAAGTAGTAAAATTTGATCATACCCCGGAGTTAAGTACCGGAACCGGAAGACAAGTATCTATATTAGAAGAACAATTAGATGTGGATATAGTGGCAGAGATGCCAGCGTCCATAAGAAGATCCTAAGGTAGATCCTAAGGTAGATCCTAAGGTAAGGTATTTACTGTGCCTTACGAGAAAAAACACATATTAGATTTTAGATAAATATTTGAGACAAATTCAGAGAAGTTTTTCCAGGCTTCCACGAATTGGCCATAATTTGTTCAAATTGCACAAGCTCAGTATAATACATTACTGTTTATGTAACAAATTTCTAATGATTGCATCTGAAAAGTTAACATTGTTCATAAAAACAATTTCCACGCCAAAATCAAATTTGCAGTACGCTTACTGCTTCGACAAAAAAAAATCGCAGGTTCTCCCCTCCTGCGAAATGGACTTGCTTCGAGGCCAGCCGCCTTCACTGAATTCCAGCCAATCAGCGCTCAGTTGTCATCTGTTGTCACGAGTAACAATAAAGATTGGAGATATTTGACCGACATCATCTTCTATTTTCACCAAATTCCAGAACTTTACTAATGAAATTGATATATAAACACCGACTAATGGAAGCAGGATGCCTATATTTTTCAGAATGGTAAGATTTGTTCACATAAAGCCGATGTTATTGCCGATATTTTGATGATGAAATCCAGGAAGTTGTTCGACAATAGGAAAATGTCGAAAACTGCTCAGCGCGTAATATTTTAACATGGGAGACCCCCATTCACTTTATCATTTCGGGCTATTACTTCATTCTTAGGACCGAATTTCGAAAAACAAAAAAGATGGCTCATTGCTAAATTTTGCTGAAAAATGATTATATGTAAACAAAATGGGAGTTTTAGGGTGTTTAAATAGGTTAAAAATTTGGGCAGGTTAACGTGAAACAGACAGTAGTTAGTCTCTGTATTTCTTGATGTGCAATGATCATACCTTATAATCTGTCGAAAATATTATGTTTTCAGGTGACGCATTAAATTAGTATAAATAATTAAAAAATATCATGCCTCATTTGCATATGAAAATAGCCCGATACCACCGCGAGTCACTATCAGTAAAATACACTTTACTAAATTATTATATCTGTGTAGCAGGCACTCGTAATGTTTACAACTGGTGGAATAGTGACACAATTATACACGTATTTAATTCCTATAAAGAACATGTTGTGCCTACTAAGTGGGCATGTACCTTTAAATCCCCGTACACATCTTCACTCTGTGAAGAACTCTATGGGGATTTAACATGGGAAGTTTGTTTTCGTTATAAAATCATTATTGGAACAAAGTTCACGATATAAAAAGAAGGCGTTGCCTGGGGAAATGTGTCGTACTTGTTTACCGACCAGTGTAGATCGAGATCAGGATGTGCATCTGCATAGTCTGATCCGATCTGCACTGTTTGCTATTCCATCAATGAAACACCTGCCATGCTTCGAACCAGCAGTATAGATCGGTATCAGGCGATCTGATCAGGAGTTATATTGGTAATGAAGCCCATAAGCCCTATTTCTCCAGTCACATCCACACATGTATGTACAGTGAATGCTCTCTAAACCGAACACTCATGCAACCTACATTTGGTAATTCTGATAGGTTTCGCTGTCATGAATATGTAACGATACTATATCAAGGTGCATGATCACGTGGTTACAACAACGACAACAACGGCTGAACATGTTGAAAGCGCGCCCACTCCAATGTAAGTATTATTTGATATTTTCCTTCATAAGCTACGGATTTTTGATGAAATATGGCGCAGCAAACGTCTCGGGTGTTCGGCACATACTTCGAAGATTCTTCGCAAACACGACATAAGTTTGGGCCAAAATACCGAGACCACCAAATGCAACTTAACAAGACGCGTTTGATGTTTCAGTACTTGTTTTTGTTGTTTTAGCCACGTGAACATACACAATGTATATGTACATGGCGGAAAAAACACTCTTCATATGCCAGAATTGCAGTGGAATATCCCTAAACTGGACACCCTAAACTGAACCTCCCAGGGTGTCCGGTTTAGAGAGGTTCCACCATAGTAAACAATGTAATGAGTTTGTTCTTTAGTCATTCTCGATTACACATTTACCCGTTATTGCTTATACATGTACATGTACTGTACATTTTGTTTTGTATTTGTTAATAGTATTTTAAATACATATTTAATCATGTACACGTATCCGTTGTGGTTTCTACGGAGCCCCGCAGGGGACATGGACGTTTTTTTATTAATTCGTTCCCACGAAATAACAATTTGTTCTCTCAATTTAACCAATTCGTCCCCTCGAATCAACAATTCGTTCCCACGATATACAATTCGTTCCCTCGAATTAACCATTCGTTCCCACGTGATGACAATTCGTTCCCTCAATTTAACAATTTGTTCCCTCGAATTAACAATTCGTTCTCGCGATATAACAATCCGTTCCCACGAATTAGCAATTCATTCCCGTGGGAACGAATTTTTAAATTGATGGAACGAACATTGTTAATTTGTGGGAACGAATTGCTAATTCGTGGGAACGAATCGTTTAATTGAGGGAACGAATTGTTATTTTGTGGGAACGAATTATTAAAAAACAGAATTCTACGTCCCCCGCGGGGCTCCGTAGCTTTCTATTCTGCACACTAATTGCATTACACAACCGCCTCCGTTAATACTGCTCAGCTTATCAATGTGACCGAACACCGAATATGTGAACGTTCAAGTCAATCAGTAGCCTATTTCATCAACATTGCAAAGTATACTTTACTAGCAAAGTATATTTTGAGGGAGAAATTTTCAATTTTTTGAAAAATTTATTAATTTTTATTATACTGAATTTATTACATTATCACAGCCATTTAATGGCTGTGATAATGTAATAAATTCAGTATAATAATTCTGCATACTTTTAATCATGAAATATATGCATTTGTTAGTTCTATGTGAAATAATGCATTTCTGGAAAAATAAATGATTACTCCCTCAAAGTATACTTTGCTAGTAAAGTATACTTTGCAATGTTGATGAAATAGGCTACTGACCTAGGGTTGTGGTGATATTTGGTACTTGTAACGCAGATTTTAACGAAAAAGCACGCACATTTCAAGTAATTTGACATTGGGCATGGGGCCGTATGGGTGGGATATAACATGAAACTATGAATGGTGATAACGAAGCATATAATGAAACTCAGGATTGTGGAGATATTTGGTGCTTAAATGCTTGAACGCAGAGATTACCAAATGTTAATATAATTTGAAATTGTTCTTGGGAATGTGTTGGCTATAGAATGTAAATATGATGGTGATAACGAAGTATACGAAGTATCAAGTCAATTGGACTTGTAGAAATATTTGTAAATTGTCAACTGTGAAACGTTATACATGTAAGCTGGTCTAAGAGCAAGTTTCACATTTTTCGAAGAGCACTCTTTTCTTTATCGGATTTCCAGATGTCTTGGGAAATAAATCCGGTATTTTAAAACGGTAGTTGAATAAGCTCTATTTATTTCTCAATGAAAGTATATGGCGAGACAATTCAAAAGAGTGGTAATGACATATACTTCAGTGACTGTCATAAATTATGAAAACAAACTAGAAAATGTTTTCATAGAACACCGATGCCCCACTTACCGCATGGATAGTAAACAAGCTCACACAAAAAACGTTATCCAAGGCAAATAACTATGTATGTATTGAAATTGTAGGTCAATGTCACACAAAGGTCATTTGATTCACATTGGGTTGCGATGTGCGGTGACTGTATGCCTATATAAAAGCTCAAACAGAAACGGAACTGACGGACGAACAAGGGCAACCCTACATGCACTCCCCCATCCCCAATCCCGGTGGGGTATACTTATAATACATGTAATATTGTGTACATTATCTTCAACACGAGATCAATGAGCTAACCCCTTTAACTTTACAATGCTAGTTGGTATTCTGCATGTATTTGTTTCAATTTCCATTTTGCTAAATAAAAAGCTAAAATGCTTTGTACGACCATTACGCCTCCATCTCGACCAATATAGATATTTATATGGTTGCTCTCGCATTCATTGGGCCATGCCAATATTTTTCTCTGTTAAGCGTCCATGTAGATATTCAAAACCTACCGACATATCCAGTAAAAACAACCAAAGCCTTGATAAAAAGCAAAGATAAATTTATGTTTAAAACTTCCTCAACCCTTTGAGAAAGTTTTTAACATGAATTTAAATTGCCGCCAGCAAACGTATAAGGCCTAAAATAAGATTGATTTAGTTATTGATATTTCAACGGCCTATCAACAGCTAGGGTCATTTAAGGCTGGGTCAATGTATTCGATCCCTTATTTAACCTGCTGAATTGGGCGGGTGGGTGGGGGGGGGGGGGTGGGGCGGTGGAGGTAATGGGGGGGTCCCACATTTAGAACGGAATATTTAAATCTAACCAAAACTATATTCAGCCCTGACATTAGAATAACCTGACCTGGTGCCAGGTCCATGCCACAGCAAAGTCACTTGGCCCCTTCTCCTAAAAATAATAGGATTACGAATAATCGTAATACTCACATAAGGGAAAAAAACAGATTCAACTGTCTCATACAAAATTCCAAAGAGGTGTGTGTGAGGGCCAAACCAGAAGAACACACACTGATTAAACGTATTCATGAAACAATTTAAACGTTGGACAAGCCGCAATCAGTTTTCCTATTACTTCACTTGTAAATAGTTGAAGTAGCTCACCCAGTGGTTTTGGTTTTTTAAAGAACCACTCTAAAAACCTACCGCACGCGTACGAGCGTAACAGAGAGAAAGAACTTGATATGACCTTAAGTTTACACGGAATTTCAAATATCAAACGTTCATGGTAGAAAACGGCAGTACCAAGGTTTATGATCACGTGGTACTAACAACAACAACAAGTACTGAAACTTCCAGAATCCACCTGATTCAAAGAACGTATTCTTTTATATTGTCCTTATTGCGTAACGGATTTTGATTAAATATGGCGCATCAAACGCATCTTGTTAAGCTGCATTTGGTTGTCTTTCGTATTTTCGCCCAAACGTATGTCGTTTTTGCGAAGAATCGATGTCCGTGTCTGCAGACACGGAACGGAAATCGATTCTTCGCAAAAACGACACAAGTCTGTGCCGAACTCCCTGGACCACGAAATGCAGCACGTGAAGACACGTTTGCTGCGCCATATTTCATAGAAATCCGTTGCATATTAAGGAAAATATCAAATAATACTTACTTTGGAGTGAGCGACGTTGCTGTTGTTGTAACCACGTGATCATGCACCTTGAGTACTAAGAAATTTAAATTTAGTGATGGACAGACCGCAGAATTGAAGGAAATCAACCCCAGTATACCCAACCCCCTTGTTGCGTCGAGGGATGATGGGTGGGACCGGTATATATATATGGACGGGGATTAATAGACATCTGAAGGTTCGAGTCAATGTGGTTTTGGGTTTCACAGATATGTGACTGTGAGTGGAAAAATGGGGCTTATGGGTTATGCGGCCAGTGTATCCTCAGATCAGCCTGCACTTGGAACTAGTGTGATTGGGTAGCATGATGTTATAAATAAATCATTCATATGTAAGAACGAGTCTGTGAATGGCAAATAGAAAATAAAACACATTTAAAAAATGTTGAATTTAGAGGACAACAAAGCCATAAAATAATGACCTTGACTTTGGAGCTAAGCAGAAGGTGTCACAGTTTTTTTTGCAATATGACATACATCAGTAGTTCGTGATGTACGGGATGGACGGTGGCCTGTGTCATGATATGCCACTATCCCCCCACCCCCACCCTCACCATTAGGTCGCAGGGGCATACACAATTCATAATACTATATATGTTCAAGATGTGTGACTGCAGTTTTGAAGCGAACATTAGGAAAGTTTACATGTGTTTCGACAGGATTGACTGTATTGTTGAAATGCAATGTGCCATGGGTTGGCCATAGCAGGTAATATTGGATGATGATAAACACTCATATGAGGTTTAAAGTCAAATTGACTTATGGTTACAGAGATATAAGATACTTAAATGTTTAACGCAAATGTTGCAAAACGTTTAACACGTATTTCGCATTTCTATTTCATTTGATCTTGACCATGGACATGCAGGCATGCATAGAATGACAACATGGATGCCGATAAAAAAACGTATACAACTTCAAGTAAATCTGACTTAAGGTCGCAGACATGGAGGTACATGTACTTAACACATTTAACTGGTACAAACGATGTTTTATCTAAATATGTAATTGTGTTTAACGGTCTGTTAACAACTAAAGTAATTTTACGACCAGTTAACTGGTTCGAATCCTCTTTCACCTTTATGGATGGAGGTGTGGGGTGATTCAGAACAGAACAGTTACAAAGGAAATATATTCAGCCCTGAAATAAGAATAGGTAGTAGAACCTCACCACACCAACTTTATTTAGCCCCATTCACTAAATGTAATAGCCGTTTAAAGTAAAGTAGTGTCATTAGTACTAATCTTAATAGGATTAGTACTCATTACACTACTTTACTTTAAGCAATATTTATTAAGTAATAATTTTACAGTTAAATACAATTGCATGTCAATAAGTCATGGAATTTGACCGAAAGCATAACTTATCGTGGCCATCTACTACTTTTATAATGGGTATTACGGGATTCAACTCAAAAGTAACAAGAAAGTCAACATTGTACCCCTGAGGGTCAAGATTCATGACAGAAACTATGAATAATGATAAACGAGCATATGAAGTTTCAAGGCAATTTTATAGTTGCAAATATATAATACATGTATACGTATAATAAGGTAAGATACCAGAACACAAATGTTGCAAACACTTGTCACACAGATATCCAAGTCACTTGACCTAATCCGCATCTGTAATGTTTGTAAACATTATTATTGAGGGCTATACTGTTGTAAGGGCAAAACTTGATCGAAGTGATACTGTGTGGGTTGTAGGTCGGAGTAAATAACTATAATTACATTTCGTTACACTGCATTACATAAGAGTTATGACGGAGTAGTCGTTCAAAAATGTGCGATTGATGCGTTCTTTGTTTACTTTCTACTTCGTGGAGAGTGAACTAAGAATTTTGGTAAAACGCACTTTATTATGTAAGTTTATGTTAATGTTTTTCTGTCATATTGTAGAATTGTCTTTCACTAACAATAGTGAAGTATGAACGTCAACACCCTGCAGGTTTATTTTCTATATTTTAGTGCGCGAAGTGTAAATGCTATTACGCACATTTGTTCTGTATAGTGCAACCCGTTGCCTATAAAGCGGAAAACGTGCAGCTATGTGGGTTGGTATCTATTTATGAACGATTTAAACCGAATACAGGAAAAGCTCTCTAAACCGGACACCCTGTGAGACCCTTAGGGTCTGCGTTAGAGAGGTTTCACTGTAAGTCAGTGATCATTCTAAGCCATGGTTATGTGCTATGCGATCACGAACAGACATTATCACATGAGATAAATGAACAAGACCTCATCAAAGCAGATCACAGGTGACTTGTTGGTGTCCGCTTAGAGATGTGCCACTGTAATTGAGGGCTATACGGTTGTAAGGGCAAAACATGAATACCATTTACATTATGTAGAGGAGCTAATCGGACACCAGGCTGGATGCTCAAATGTAGACCGGAGTTGTGTGTAAGTTTGGGATGTTTGAATTCAAATTCAAAACGGACATAAATAGCAAAGGACGGTTAATTCCAAACATCATCACCAACCTATATTTAGGTACAGTACGGCTGTGACTGGAGCAATGATGATTATATACATAGGATTTCTGACCGGTGTAGCTCCTGATCAGGTAGCACACTCATGTAGCCTGAAGACAATATCATTATACATGTATTGCGTGTTGAAGCAATGCCGGTGATTTCATTGATGGTATGGCCAACAGCGTACGTAGATCAACCTGGGCATCTGCAAAATTTGCATTGACGAATTTTTTTATTTATAATATGTGGCTGTGACTGGAGAAATGGGGCTTACCGTATGTGTGATATTCAAACATCTGTAGCCGATTTCACAACAAGAATTCCGCGGAATCAACTGTCTCGCCTTGTTCCGCCTTGACCTTGACCCTGGGGCATTGACCTTGACCCTGGGGCACCGAGAATAGTCCTACATATCATAGTAAAGGTATGTATAAAGTTTGATGACTGTAGCTGATAAGGTGTTGAAGTAATAACCGTAACACGAAAACTTCACATTGAATGATGACGCCGCCGCCGACGACGACTCCGGAAAAGCAAAACCTATGTCTCGCTTTCCGCTTTCGCGGGCGAGACAAAAATTGCAAAGCATACTTGTGTACTTTTAGGCAGCAATCATTTATTTTTCCCGAAATTAATTATTTCATATAGTACCAACAACTTCATATATTTGATGATTAAACGTATGCATACTTATTGTACTGAATTTATTACATTATCACAGCCAACATGGCTGTGATAATGTAATAAATTCAGTATAATACAAATTAATACATTTGTCCTTAAATTGAAAATTTCTCCCTCAAAGTGTACTTTGCAAGATAAGTATGTTTTGCAATTTTGGTGAAGTAGGCTACTGATCTCCTAGCTCACTCCTGAAGTCACATTACATGTGTTTCATCGACTGACTGCATATCGGCCATTGCATGCCCGAATCAGACTGCACGGATGCGCAGGTTGATCTGGGGATACACTGGTGATGAAGCCCATAAGCTATATTTCTTTAGTCACAGCCACATATACAATATAGGATTTACACAAAATGCAGCCCCACCCCTCACTCTCCACGACACCACCTCGCATCCCCCAGGACCCAACTGGCCAATCGGGTATACGGTCCACGATTTACACATTGTCAAAATAAATGTACATACGTGTACCACCGCCCATGGTAACCCACCCGCTAGCCCAACCCCACCTTACCCCACCCCACACAATCTTACCCACGTTCATATATCTGGAACTAATTCTTCTTTATGTGTTACCACTAACACATCTGGTCTTCAAGTGAATGAACAATGGATTAAAATACCCACAATAATAAAGTGACATTTACTCACTGTACAACAAAAGAACCGGTAAAATACACGTACACTGTACCCCGTGTGTGAATAAGGTCTAGCATGACCATGGCTTATCAAACCAGTATGGACCAATACCATCGTGTTAATTCGTGCATGAATGGCTTGCCATACCTTTTCCAAAAGTATCGCTTTCCAAGAAATGAGGCTTGCGGTCAAGGATTTTCTATTTTATCGACATGATGTGTGGATGTGACTGGAGAAATGTGGCTTATGGGATTTGTGATAAAGTAGCTCCGGATCAAACAGCACACTCGCGTAGTCTGATAACTATATATATATGGGCCGCGCTCTGTGAAAACCAGCCCTAATGACAAAAAGTGCAATTTGCACACCTTTCAAAAACAACATGCTGAAAATAAAATGCAAATATGTTCCATCGTTTTTGTTTTATCTCACTTTTTGTAGCACCATGTGAATCACGCAAGGACAAAAAGTAACGTCATCGAGAAAATGACGTTATTGAAACGCTGACGTTTGTACAATGCAACACAACAGCCTATAGTAGAAATGCGTGTTCATAGACTCATTGACTGTGCTTGCTGTAAACTGTGTTTGCTGATAAGTTACACTAAATGTATCTACAAGCGTTAGTATGAATAAGATCAAACATTGAACAGAATAAAACTATGATATGTACATGTAGTGAACAAATCAAAACGCACCACTATCAATGTTAAATATATAATTAGCCGACATGTGACTTCGTAATTTGCTACTATCGCCAACTATCACAGATTATGCATAGACATGTACCGTCGAAAGATACATTGTAATAATTTGAGAATTTAGTTCAGAATATAAATGACGTTATTTACGTAACAGTTAATTGTGACGTCATTTATTGATGTAGACATTACGTCACTCACCAAAGACCAAACACAAACAACTAAACGACATTCCTGGTGTTTGAAATTGAAACAATCTGTGATTGAAACAAATGTACTTCTTTTCTGTAGAAATTAATGACCTGCATTTGGTTAGAATTTGGATAGGCCTATGGCTGCACATATCAATGACTTCAGCGATGGTGTCTAGAGGGTAGTCGGACACCCCCGGGGAGTTTTAAACAAATTAGGAACGTTTTCCTGTGTAGCCAATATGACTGACGGACGGTCTTATGTACATGTACCTCGTACTAGCAGGTAGGAGGTCTATGGGAAAATCCTGCGCTGACCCCCCACTCCATCCGCTGCCCACCGCCGCACCACTTCCCCTCCCCTCGCCCCCCCCCCCACCACACCGAGAGGGCAGATATTGTTAGGTTAAAAACGTTATTGTGTGGGCTGCCCGTCTCGATCCTGTCTGTGAATTTACTGCCGGTACTGATTTTTTATATAAGATTCTTAAAATTTTATAAATGTACGCATTTATCAACCGTACTTTGTAGATTCCTTCATATGTTTTTATTTGCGTGATTCACTGACTGATGCCTGCGCGACAGCATGCGTATTTATTTAGTAAGTGGAATGTATAGTAATGCAAAATTATCCATTACTGTGTATTTTTAAATGTGTGTGGGTTTGAGTTTTTGATAATGGGTTTACCATTTGAAAAAAAAAAATATATACATAAACCCGTAAATGTCGGGAAATGTGGCGATGTGACATACATGATTGTATAATTGTTACAAAATGTTCTGATAAAAATACCGGCCGTAAGCATAATAGTATTGGTGCGTGTATATGTATATCCTCTCGTCGGGAATAATTAATTTGAAAACGAAATTTGCAATTCAATTGTATTGCGTTTCAGAAAAAGTACATTCAACACCTTTGTAAACAAAGAAATGAGTGACCAACAAAGCCATGCTAAAAAGCACCGTGGCATACGTACATGTATTATATTTTTAATTCATGTCTGCACACTATATAATCCAGTCAGTGATTTACACTCTAAATTTGTACCGACCACAAAATTGCGACATTTCTTTGAAGCGTCTCGTTTGAATTTAGACGCGTTGAATCTTCAAATATAGAATGTGTGTATTCCAGGGCGGATTCACGTAGGGGAAAACCCGGCGTGCCCCCCCCCCCCTAAAATGTGGCGAGTAAAGATATATTTGCTCTAAAATCCGCCATAACGCAGCAAAATGGGGTGTAGATATTAAAACTATTCCGGAGGGCATACCGCCGGACCCATCTAGCAGTCTCCCCAGCTCCGCTTGGTCGACGAACAAACGGTGCTAGTTCGAAATTGAGAAGTGCCGCCACCCCTCCCCCCCCCCCCGTAACCTGAAATCCTGGATTCGCCCCTGGTATTTGCTTTATATTATTTACAAGCCTCCGACTAGAACATCCCTTTGATAAAAAAAAACATCCAGTGTTTAATAGTAATTTAATTAACAATGATCGAAAGTAGGACTTCTTAAATATGTAAATTGTAAATGTTGGAGCCTGATCAGGGTCTGTAATGATTGCAAAGATACAAGTAAAATATATGCTATGCATTCATATAACCATATTTACAAGTGGTCAGTTTAAATAATATTTAACAGTTAGCAAACGGCAATCGTACGGTTGATGCAATGTGATATTTTTGAAAGTCGCTAAAAATTACATGACATTAGAAGGTACATGTACATGCAAGTGGTTGCAGATACATATACAAATCAGTAGGCTACGTCCCTGGGGCCCGTTTCACAAAACTTCGTACGACTAAAATGTTCGTAAGTACAAAATTTAAATTCCACATTAACAATGTTTTCCTGTAAACAATTATTGGATTTACATGTATTGAGCAGCCTATGCTAAATAAATGTAAATCCATCAATTGAAATTTCCAGACGATCCTAGATTTGTACTTACGAACATTTTAGTAGTACGAAGTTTAGTGAAACGGACCCCCGGTGGCTACAATTATGTTCGCACTAAATATGCATGTGATACAATACACAACACACTAAATACTAAATAATAAAACATGTTTGGCCCAGTGTCAACATGATGCGATATGTCAGGAGCCGCGTAATTAGCACTACCATAATTGTTATCTGTGATACGATTATTTTTCTGACAATTTCCAAACTTTATTTTATACTGATATTCGACAGGTGAACCAATAAATCAAATGAATTAAGACCTAGGCCCAGTTCTATCCGTGGCCAATTCTATCCAGAATACGTGTCCCAGTTAATGAGCCAACTGTTTACATTTTCTTTAATAAAAGTAACGGTTGCGGGCACACTTTCACGTAGAGCGGGCCGGGTCTGATCGGCCGTCGGCACTAACCGCCCACCATCAGTAAACACGTTTAAACGTAAGTGGATATATTATATTTCGCATGTTCATTTCCGCGTGAGTTTTAAATTTGCGACAAACAGTGCAGAATGAATTGACAATACGAATTAAATCCGTAAACCAAGACCTTTCATAAATATGATCATTCATTATGTACATCTACGTAACACAACAATTAAGTCATGAATACATGAATGCAGATTTACTGAGTGTGTCTACATATTTCGAAAATCAATATTGTATTAAGGCTTGTCACGTTCAAATGAAAATTAGCGTTACTCATCAAAATGCGTAATTCAGTCTAATCTATAAATAAATCCCAAAATCAGAACTGGGTTTGTACAGTGTGTACGGTTCCGTCTTAGACGGCCGAAAACACAATAATTAGTAAAGAGCGCACACATGCGCCCCGTGTTCGATATTCAAGTTGTAAGTACATGTATATCTGATGGTGGTCGCCAGACAGGATAAGTTTGTTTTCTTTGAGTATTCCGGTTTGAACCCAAATTAAGAAACATGCAGATGCCTCCATCTACGCCGACTACAATTATTCTCGCGTTTGTTTGTAATTGTTATATAAATATATAAATAAAGTTTAAAAGAAATATTAGCATTACTATGATTACATAATACTGATTTTGTTAATGTGTTATCTAAAACTACCGGTCGTATGGTTATTTAGTTTCAAATGTCATTTCACAAATCGTCCATATAATATATTATAAAAATCATAAAATTAATGCAATATGCCCATTTGTATAAAAATAATCTACAAAATTACCTTAATGAGTATCCATCATATGCACTGGTGTGGGGCAAGGCTATTCCACCGAATGTCAGAATATGTCGTCAGAGGCTTTGCCGAGTTTCTGACGACATATTCTGATCACGAGGGTGGAATATCCTTCTCTCACACAAGTGTGTATGATGGAAACTTTTCTCGCCCCTATATAGAACATATTTGCGAATCTCAAAATATTTATCTGACCCAGAATAATACCCAACTATTTATTCGCTGAATTTATGCGACTTTTGATATGTCCAACGTGCTCGCCATGTCAACACAACGTCAACATTTTGTTTTAACCCACGAATTGGATGCTAATACCAGTTCAATGGATCGTTTACAAATTATTATTAAATTAATGTTCAATGTCAACACCATTCAGCCCTCGCGTGACTATACGGATATCCTTATCACAGGTCACCTGGTGGAAGAGAAAAAATGAATACACATTTACATATCCGTTGTTGTATGAATAATATAGTCTAGCATTACAGGATCCGGATCCGGATCCGGATCCCGGATGCGGATGCGGATGCGGATCCGGATACGGATAGCGAAACATCTTATTGAATATTAATGCAAACAACTATTCTTAGTTGAAATTAAGACACACTACACTTCTGTGTGTGTTATTTTCATAGGTTATGTTCACGACCATGACTATTTTAAAAGCATGTTAACAAACACCTAAAGGAGTTCGTAAACAAGTACAAACTGCTACGTGACATTTCGAAAATCTCATTCTTGCCACACTTTGTTGACTTTAAAGGCACATGCCCACTCAGTAGGCACACAATGTTCTTTAACCCTATTGACACGTATTGACAAATCCAGTGTTTTCGGGCATCTCTATATGTAAGACTAGCGTGACGGCTTGGTGCGACCAGTAACCGATTTCACTAAAATTGCAAAGTATAGCGGAACCTCTCTAAACCGGACACCCTGAGGACTCCCATGGTGTCCGGTATAGACAGGTTTCACTGTAATATTGGAATATGAACCCTCCAAGATATGGTTGTGTGCTTTGAAATCATGAACAGACAATGACATCAGATATAAATGTCAGTGAAGCCAATCAAATTTGACAAACACATGTGTTCTCGGTGTCCGGTTTAGAGAGGTTCCGCTGTGTACTTATCTTGATAAGTACACTTTGAGGGAGACATTTTCAATTTAAGGATAAATTTATTAATGTTTACTTAATGAAATAAAATATTTTCTAATTAGCCAGTTTGGCTGTGATAAGGTAATAAATTCAGTATAATAATTATGCATAATTGTAATCATCAAATATATGCAGTCGTTAGTTCTATATTAAATAATGCATTTCGGGAAAAGTAAATGATTACTCCCTCAAATTATACTTAGCTAGATAAGTATGCTTAGCAATTTTGGTGAAATCGGCTACTGTCGTGTTTACTGTTCTCATTCTGGTCCACTTTGGCCGATTGTTTCGGCTTTACAGGGTCCCTGTTTTAAGCTTTATAGAGAAAAGAGTTGTCAGAAGACAACGAAGCTCGCCTGTTGGCAGCCTTCACTCAAACTTGGCACAGTTGTATAAAAAACATGAATATTATATAACTTGGCCTTGGGTTAATAGGTGTGCGGTGGACCTTGATATTGTGGTCAGTGGTGGAAGATGTGTCGTGGATTTGTTATGGCATGATATAGAATATTAAGATGAATGCAAATATGAAATATCAATGAGCTCCCTGAAAACAGAAGCTATACAAAATGTAACCCAACGTTAAGTTTATGAACGCACTAAGTTGGTGATTTTCTACAGCATGGTAGCTATACACATGAGGAATGCATGTACATGTATGAATATTCTAAGTTTCTGACCTTGACCTTGGGGAAAGTGGTGGGGGTCATGGATTTGCTGTAGCACAATAGAGGATCATCAGATGAATGCATGTATGAAATATCAAAGTGTTCCCTGTAAAGAAACAGATGTTATAAAAAGACATTTACTCCAACGTTAAGTTTATGATGTTGATCTTGGGGAAATGGTTGGGGGTTGGGACATGGATTTGCTGTAGCACAATAGATGATCATCAGATGAATGCATGTATGAAATATCAAAGCGTTTCCTGTAAAGAAACAGAAGTTACGCAACATTTACCCCAACGTTAAGTTTATGAACATGCTAAATTTGTGACCTTGACCTTGGGGTAAGAGTTGGTTGGTGGGTCGTGGATTTGCTACAGCATGATAAAGAGTCATCTGATGAATGCATGTATGGAATATCAAGGCGTTCCATGAAAGGAAACAGATGTTATAAGACATTTATCCCAACGTTACGTTTATGAATGTGCTAAGATTGTGACCTTGACCTTGGGGTAAGGGGAGGGCGGTGCGTCGTGGATTTGATATAGCACGATAGAGTATCATCACATGAATGCATGAATGAAATATCAAGGCGTTCCATGAAAGGATAAAGATGTTATAAGACATTTACCCCAACGTTAAGTTTATTAACATGCTAAGTTTGTAATCTTGACCTGGGGAAAAGGGTGTGACTGGGTCATGGATTTGCTATTGCACGGTAGAGTATCATCAGATGAAAGCATTTATGAAATAGCGATGTGTTCCCTGTAAATATACAGAAGTTGCACAACATTTACTCCAACGTTAAGTTTATGATTTACCCCAACGTTACGTTTATTAATGTGCTAAATTTGTGACCTTGACCTTGGGGTAAGGGGTGGGCGATGAGTCATGCATTTGCTATAGCACGATAGAGTATCATCAGATGAATGCAAGTGTGAAATATCAAGGCATTCCATGAAAGGAAACATATGTTATAAGACATTTACCCCAACGTTAAATTTATGAATGTGCTAAGTGTGTGACCTTGACTTTGTGGTATGGGGTGGGCGTTGGGTCATGGATTTGCTATAGCACGATAGAGTATCATCAGATGAATGCATGTATGAAATATCAAGGCGTTCCACGAAAGGAAACAGATGTTATAAGACATTTACCCCAACGTTAATTTTATGAACATGCAATGTTTGTGACATTGACCTTGGGGGAAGGATTGGGTGGTGGGTCGTGGGTTTGCTACGGCATTATAGAGGGTCATCTGAGGAATGCATGTATGAAATATCAAGGCGTTCCATGAAAGGAAACATATGTTATGATACATTTACCCCAACGTTAAGTTTATGAACATGTTACGTTTGTGCCCTTGACCTTGGGTAAGGGTTGGGTGGTGGGTCGTGGGTTTGCTACAGCATGATAGAGTCATCTGAGGAAGACATGTATGAAATAACAAGGTGTTCCATGAAGGGAAACAGAAGTCATAAGACATTTACCCCCAACGTTAAGTTTGTGGACGTCGACGCCGACGCCGACGACGCCGGGGGTATGCCATAAGCTCTTCTGCACTTCGTGCTGGCGAGCTAACAAATGGCGATGAGAACGGTCTAGATTTTACGAAATGGGTCGAGGGTTCCCGAGTGTTACTGTTCTATAGCCATTCTGTTTCACGTTGTTCCGGCTTTCGGCCATCGTTCCGGATTTGCAGGGTCCCTGTTTTAAGCTTTGTAGAAAAACTGGCGACCAAAACGTCGCCACCCGCGTGTGTCTCGCGAATATTACCTAACATATTGGGTTAATTTACTAGGATGGGTACTGTAAGGACATGTGTACTATAATCTAAAATGTGTATGTGACCAGGGCTTATGGGGCTTATGTGCATCGCGACCAGTGTATATCCAGATCAGCCTGTGCATCCGCACAGTCTGATCAAGATATGCACCGCTCGCAATTCCATCAATGAAACACCCATCATACTTCTAAGAACCAATATAGGTCGTTACCTGACTACACGAGTGAGCAATTTGATCAGGAGCTACACTGGTTACAAATCCCATGAGCCCAATTCGTTATCATTTGTCTTGAAGTTACTGCTATTAAAAATACAAAATGCTACAGGTAACATATACAGTTTAAAACACGCCAGTATAGTACACAGACGATTCGTTTGACGGTTCCCAGACGAAACAAACGAAAACGAGTGGAAAACGCAGTGAAAACGATCGTTTATTACACCGATATGCATACGTGTATACCATATGTTCGTTTAAATAAATGCCCGGCTTTCAACTATTTAAACGCTGATTCCGTTGTATTAAATATAAATTGATGAGTTCGTTGGATTAAACATGATATGTTTAAACATCGTTTTCTAATTATAAAAAAAAAACGAACACGATGTGTAAACGATGGGCAATGTAGTACCATCGATGGGTATACATTTTTAATGTTTGCCAATTCGTACTTCAGTTCGCGTTCGGGTATCTCTATTAGTATTAACTTGATATGATTGTTTATCATTATCCATGGTAGTTTCCTGGCTCACTTGCTCCACTTGCTACGGATCTATATTTTAAAGACACACGGTCTCAGCTATGCATAGAAAATGATGAAACAATAATGTGTCGTTAATAAAACGCAAGCGATGTGGAACTTGATCAAATAAAAGCATGTGAATGTGTCATTAATACACATGAGGTCATTTGCAGTACATGAAGCAAAACACAATATTGGACATCTGAGGCATCATCTGTATGGAACGCCAAATCTACATTATAAACTCAAATAATTATTGCTAGCTCTAAACAATTACAGGGGTCATACCAATTATCCGGACAATCAGTTTATCGGAAAAATGAAAATACCTGTTAATTAAGAGCATTTGTTTGATCAGAATTGGCATCAAATACATCTAAATCACGCAGGTGTTTGCTGTTTCCTTGCCAGTGTGAAAAATATATATTGCCAAGGTAAACATTTTATTAATATTTGCTGAAAATATTCCTCAACTCTGTCCACAAGTTGTTTACAACGTCAAAAGTCTCGCCGGGCTTGTAATCGAATGCGCTCATTACATCATTTCTGAGTTGTTCAATCAATAAAATAAATTCTATAAATACGTTGTTTTCCAAGAAGCGAATGGTGATTGTTTTTTCTGAAGGACTACACAACGCTGTTTACTATGGAAGCCAATTAGGGCCACTTCACTTTTTTTTTATCTTTTCTTGAATTTTTACCTATAGTATTTAGCACAGTTTATTCCTCGAACATTTTCCTTCCCGTGTCCTGTATTTGTAATGAACGTAATTACGTCAATTATTGGCAGTAAACTGTTCCTTTTTAAATTTAAAATTAAACACCCATTTTCAAGGTAAATAACTAGCTGATGTCTCAAAATTCGGCATTCGTCCTATATTCACGTAATGTGTTGATACATAAAGCATGTTTAAATGAATGTCGTTTATTGATCATTGACTTATATTAATAATAATGCAATAATGCAATAAGTATAATCGGTGTTTAGCTGTACCTGTTAAACGATATGTCAATAGGTGTTAATCACTCCAATTCCGCGCGGCCCGATCGGCGCAGGTGCTCGTTTAGACAATTTATCAAAACACGTATATTTGTGGTGGATTATTGTATTAAAATGATTAAAATTCATAAAATTCATAAAATGATCATAACACATAATAATTCAGTCAATTCAATGAAAATGCATGTCATAAATATCCGCTAACGGACATACAAGCAACATCGAACAGCCTTTGTAGCCTTATTCGTGTCCCTGTTTTATTGCACTAAGCATTTGCAATAGAAAGTAAGAACAAAGCACTTAGCACTTTGAATAAGGCCGAAAGCAGTAAGGACAAATGAATGAAACATCAAGTCAAATGCGCATGCAATAAAGACAAATATATATTACAACCAAGATGATTTCAAATGTCATAAATACAAATGACGAATAGAATAACATGGATATAAGTAATTCCATCAGCAGGCAGGCACCAGGCCACATAGAATTGTCATAAATACAAACGGTGAATGCAATAACACGCATAGAACGTGTAATGTCATCAGCCAGCAAGCATCAAGCCACATATAATTGTAATAAGACGGATAGAACTTAAAATATCATCAGCCAGCAAGCATCAAGCCAAATATAATTATGGCGGATATGACCTTCCATATGACACGCCATCAGGCAATATTTAGCCGACAAATATATCTGTCTGCATATACTTGTGGTTGCATTTAATAAGGCTGGATACTGGTTAAAGGTTTAGATTCTCTGTGACACCAAACGAGCATGTGGACTGATTAAACAGGTGCGTAGTTGAGTGTGGTCGTGACTGTAGACATTAGGCTTACGACATTTATGGCAAGTATACTTCCTGATCTGTGATTATGGCAGGAGTAATGTGTGCATTGTTCGCATTTGTTTCTGTCCAGTTGTTGGATTAGGCTGACATGTTCATGTAACTCTAGCTCTTGATCTGTGATTTTGGCTGGGGAATGGGGTTTATGTGGCCAGTGTAACTCCTGATCTGTGTTTATGGCTGCTGGGGGCATGGGGGTTATGTGACCAGTCTAACTCCTGATCTGTGGTTATGGCTGCTGGGGAATGGGGTTTATGTGACCAGTCTAACTCCTGATCTGTGTTTATGGCTGCTGGGGCATGGGGTTTATGTGGCCAGTCTAACTTCTGATCCGTTTTTATGGCTGCTGGGGCATGGGATTTATGTGGCCAGTCTCACACCTGATATGTGTTTATGGCTGCTGGGGCATGGACATTATGGGGCTGGGGCATGGACATTAGGTGGCCAGTCTAGCTCCTGGTATGTGGCCAGGCTACCTCCTGATCTGTGTTTATGGCTGGGGAATGGAGGTGTATGACCAGTCTGTATGTGGCAAGTGTAGCTCCTGATCTGTTATTTTGGCGGCAATAATGGGGGCTATGTGGCAAGTATAGCTCCTGGTCTGTGTTTATGACGGCAGTAATTGGGGTTAAGTGGCAAGTCTAGCTCCTGATCTGTGTTTATGGCTGGAGTAATGGGCGTTATGTGGCAAGTCTAGCTACTAATCTGTGTTTCTGGCTGGAGTAATGAGGGTTAGTTATGTGGCCAGTGTAGTTCCTGATCTGTGTGTATGTCTTGATAAATGGGGGTTATACATGTATGGCCAGACTAGTATCTGATTAGCTGCACATGTTCTGCTTTATCATGTTTATATGCAATTGGTTGCTAGATATACCGCTATACTGCAACTAATCACTCAGCGGGATAGTGCAGACCCTGATCAGACTGCACGGATGCGAAGGCTGATCTGGGTCTACACTGGCCACGAAAATGCTAGATATACCGCTATACTGCAACTAATCACTCAGCGGGATAGTGCAGACCCTGATCAGACTGCACGGATGCGAAGGCTGATCTGGGTCTACACTGGCCACGAAAATGCCATCATGCTCAAAATGTCTCAGCCACAGACAATTACATGTGTTTGCTACACATTCTATTTCTATTTCCAATAAAGAAATACTTGAAAGTACTTCAGCCTTGGATTAGTCGATAAACGGTCATACATGTAGTATTCAAGGGTGTGCCATCATTTGTGCAGGTATGTACTTCACCACACATATGACTGTTCGATATATGTTGTAACAGGGAGAGTGAGGGGACAATAGTTCACAGACACTTTATGTGATGAACGAAAACCCGATGTGATGATTGCTATCCAGTTGGACTTAGGATCTCTATAATATAATAAGGCCGGACACTCGCCATCTTTTCAACCAACGGAAGTGATGTCATTGACCTTTGACTAGTTTTGTGAGTTACCTTTTTCCCGGCTCGCTAATTGTAATGCGCGCGAAGGTCGAGAACCGTGCTGTTTATGGGCCGAGGTGTCGTAGGGCCGACTTGTCATATGGCCGAGGTGTCTCTAAACCAATCACGAAACCAGTCAGTACTTCCCTTTCGTTGGTTGAAACAAAATAGTTCACAGCCTACATGCGGATTAGTAAATTACAATTAGCGAGCCGGTCAAAGGTGAATAACATCACTTCCGTTGGTTGAAAAAATGGCGAGTGTCCGGCCTTATTATATTATAGAGATCCTAAGTCCAACTGGACAGCAATCATCACATCGGGTTTTCGTTCATCCTATAAAGTGCCTATGCTATAGTTACCTTTAATCAACGCGGAACAAATAAAATCGTTCGCTGTTGTGTGTTCGTCATCCTGGTCGTTGATGTATTTCTCAACAATGACAATTGGTTGCCGTATATACTGTTTGGCAGTAACAGGAAGAGAACATATATACTACATGTAACTAGCTTAAATAATCTCAGCTATACGGGTGACTTTTACTATTTCATCTGTCTTTTATATTATCTGTATCTTTATAGCTGAGACCCGGCCATTATAAAATATGGTCACTATAACAGCCCATTCTGTCCTCGTGAATAAAACGTGAATAAAGGAATACTCAAGGTCAACATACATGTAGGTATATTTACATGTGTAGTATTGGCCGGTGCAAGTTATTTTAATAGGTCTGCAAAGCATTAATTAAACCGCTCGCTCGTCACTAAATGTCAGGACAGAATGACCATGTTTTATAATGGCCGGGTCTCAGCTATAAGGATACAGATAATATAAAAGACGGATGAAACAGTAAAAGTCATCCGTAAAGCTGAGATTATCTAAACTAACACGTATTCAGCACGGACTGCATGCAACTATGTCGTCCGGTGTAATTGAATTTGATATATTCTCAAGATAAAACATGTTTTGCCAGCACATGAGAAACATCTCCATTGGGAGATGATTCTCATGTGTTGATAAAACGTGTTTTTATTGAGACGAAAAGGTGCTAGTTGGTCACTTCATATATTCACGTCCAGCAAATGGAGTTACTGCACTGTATATATTAACTCGAACTGGGAGACTGTATTTATGTTCAAGTACAGACAACAAGGTGCATGATCACCTGGTTACAACAACAATAACAATGGCTTAAAGTGTTGAAAGCGCGCCCACTCCATTGTAAGTATTAGTTGATAGTTTCCTTAATATGCAACGGATTTTGATGAAATGTGGCGCTGCAAACGCATGAACTTCATGAGCTGCATTGGGTGGTCTCGGGAGTTCGGCACATACTTATGTCGTTTTTGCGAAGAATCGATTTCCGTGTCAGTAAACACGGAACTCGATTCTTCGCAATAACGACAGAAGTTTGGGCCAAAGTACAGGGACCACCAAATGCAGCTTATCAAGACGCGTTTGATGCGTCGTATTTAATCAAAATCCGTTGCCTAATAAGGACAATATAAAAGGATATGTACTTTGAATCTGAGGCGCTTCTGGAAGTTTCAGTAATTGTTGTTGTTATTGTTGTAACCACGTGATCATGCACCACCTTGGACAATGTGGATCCACCACATTACACCATCACCGAATATATCGAAAAACAAGCAACAGCAGACGATATAATGTATACCTTCAGCTTTACAAGAGTTGACGACATCCGTTTTCGCGGCAACCGAACATGTCGTCTGCTGGCGGACAGTTTCTGCTTCTCCTATGGAAGAACTTCACTCTCCAAAAGAGGAAAAAATGTGTGACGGCGTTCGAGATAATAATCCCACTGTTTTTCGCCTTACTTTTACTCTTGATTCGCGTCAATGTTGAATACACGCCAGTTAATAACGTGACGACATGGGACAGTTTTCTGCCGAACAATCTGTCGTACGTTCCTTTCGACAAGACCCAACTTCTGTATACACCCAGCAATAATCACACTGATGCGTTGATGGCGACCGTGCGGAATGCCACCGGAATGACCACAGGTGGGTACAGTGAAACCTATCTAAACCGGACACCCTGGGAGGTCCCCAGGGTGTCCGGCTTAGAGAGGTTTCGCTGTAAATTTTATCATTCTGACATTCTAGCTCAGTTGGTACGTAGTCGGATAATAATCGAACCATATCTCTTCCGGCTCTGATTTTGTTGTTCTTTAGGCGTAGGGTGGCATTACCAAGTGGTATGGTTTCCCATGTACTGGCTCATATACAGTATACATGTATTGCACGGTAGTCTCTAAATAGACAGCAGTACGCCAATAAACCTAAAAAACAACGAAAGCGGCGCCGGAGAGATGGTTCGATTATTGTCCGACTACGTACAAACTGAGCTAGGGAGGAAGATGTAATACATTTTGTGATAATCAGCTGGTATGTCCATATGTATAAAGGTATTGTATAATCAAAGTGGAACATACATGTATATTTATAACTGATTGTTTATGTCAACAAACGATGTCAACATGGCCAACTTAGAGTTGCTAACTTTTTTATACGACCGTTTTTAAAAAACGGTACGTATTATGTTTTACCGCCCGGCGGGCGGGCGGGCGGCTGAAGAAAAAGTGCATAGTTCGTGTACACAACTCCTCCGAAACCGTTCAGTCGATCGATCTGAAACTATACACACGTCTTCTACACATATTGAAGATGTGCACCTTGGTGTTTTTATGGCGAAAACATATTTTTTGACCAAAATATTGCCTTTTTAACTTAGCCATTTGTTCTTCATTTTTCTATACATTTCTATATACGGTACAGAGTTTGTGTACACAACTCCTCCGAAACCTTTCAGTCGATCGATCTGAAACTATGTACACGTCTTCTACACATATTGAAGATGTGCACCTTGGTGTTTTTATGGCGAAAAAATATGTTTTAACAAAAATATCACCTTTTTAACTTAGCCATTTTTTCTACATTTTTCTATACAATTCTATATACGGTACAGAGTTTGTATTTGTGTACACAACTCCTCCGAAACCGTTCAGTCGATCGTTCTGAAACTATACACACGTCTTCTACACATATTGGAGTTGTGCACCT
The DNA here is from genome assembly GCA_029237695.1 of Conchocele bisecta. NCBI lineage: Eukaryota > Metazoa > Mollusca > Bivalvia > Lucinida > Thyasiridae > Conchocele > Conchocele bisecta. The sequence goes on from CM055266.1 coordinate 49,248,832, forward strand.
TGGTGTTTTTATGCCGAAAAAATATTTTTTAACAAAAATATCACCTTTTTAACTTAGCCATTTTTTCTACATTATTGTATCCAATTCCCTATCATTTCTACTTTACACTCTACTTTTCTATCTCTGCCTAAATTAGTATACATGTTTAGCACAACGAGATGAAGAAATAATGCTATAGACTTTCAAATTCTTATTAATGTTTCTTGCCTTGGTGACAGCTTCACATTTCTGCATCTTCGCTGTCTGGCCCATATTCGACGGGCGTATTTTGTGACTTGCGGCACTCTTGTTTTATAATTGTTTAATATTACCAATTGTAGAAGTGCACACTTTCTTAAAGGTGCCCACTCAGTAGGCACAACATGTTCTTTATGGGAAGTAAATAAGTGTATAAGTGTGTCACTATTTCACCAGTTCTAAATATTACGAGTGCCCGCTATACATATATAATCATTTAATATTATTTATTTTACTGATAGTGACGCGCGGTGGTATCAGGCTATTTTCATATGCAAATGAGGCATGATATTTTTTAATTATTTATACTAATTAAATGCGTCACCTAAACAAATAATATTTTCAACAGATTATCAAGTATGATCATTGCATATCAAAAAATAAATACGGATAATAAATAGTAATGTCCGTTAGTATTTTAATGAAACACGGTTATCGCCCCTGATATCAGTGTGAACATTGACGTCAGATGTAAACTGTATAATAATGCCAATAAATACGTGGAGTAATGGTGAATGAATGTTTATTTTGCCAGAAAATGCCTCAGATTATGTCACTGATATAAAGAATATTTTGTACCTACTGAGTGGGCATGTACCTTTAAGAGAACATACAATACAAATGGCGATTAAATTCTTACAAGGGAGACAACCTGCTAAGCTGACGAGTACGTCGTTTCATTGGCTAAGCTATCGCGTGCGCACGCGATAGGGTTTTGCGTGCGCACGCAATAGCTATCGCGTGCGCACGCAAAACATATTGCGTGCGCACGTGAAAGTAAACAATATTTCCATGTCCCCTCTGTGCCACCGTACAAACACGCCGGATAACCGATTGCAAAAGTCACAATTAAAGAGATCAGTTAAAGCAACCTTCGCGAGAGGTTATGTAGCGGGGTAGCAATCTTGTTTCTAGTCTATGGACTATACATAGCTTAGCCTATGACAATTAATTGGTGGATGTGGTAACTTTTTTGTAATGGCCATTTTCGGAGACTTCAGCCCGACTCTCATATTTAAAGAATGGCAATTCACATATTTGTAAAATGCTATTTAATGGCAATAATTAACAGCGGTAAACAGTAAAGGGACATGAACGGTTCTATAGTAGTATGCCGATGCAGCTAATTTACTCAGCTGTGATGTACGGAGCCCCGCCGGTGACATGGCTTTTTTTTTTATTAATTCGTTCCCACGAAATAACAATTCGTTCCCTCAATTTAACAATTCGTTCCTTAGAATTGAAAATTCGTTCCCACGATATAACAATTCGTTCCCACGTATTAACAATTCGTTTCCGTGGGAACGAATTGATATTTCGTGGGTACAAATTGTTAAATTGAGGGAACGAATTGTTAATTCGTGGGAACAAATTGTTTAAATTGAGGGAACAAATGGCTGTGATAATGTAATAAATTCAGTATAATAAAAATTAATAAATTTATCCTAAAATTGAAATTCTCCCTCAAAGTATACTTTGCTAGATAAGTATACTTTGCAATGTTGGTGAAATAGGATACGTTTCTGAATATCTGTTGACAATCACAACTCGCAATCAACCAGTGGCCCGTTTCACTAAATTTCGTACGACTAAATTGTTCGTAAGTGCAAACTTACATGTATGATAGTCTGTAAATTGCAATTGATAGCCTATGCTCAATAAATGTAAATCTAATACTTGTTTACAAGAAAACATTGTTAAGGTAGAATTAATTTTGTATTTACTAACATTTTAGTCGTACGAAGTTTAATGAAACGGGCCCCAGTTTCTGCGAACAAACCATCTTTTCAGTTTTAACCTTTGGGTGCAAGTCTATTGGAAATTACAGCTCTAAAATGCAGTAGAAACGCTGGAAATTGCATGTAGAAATAAAACAAACTTCCGGGGAAGGACCACCGAACCACCCGACTAACGAGAGTGGATACTAGTCAACATCCTCCCCCCCTCTCTGCAAACTTCCTGACGACGCCTACATTTATGGTCAGGTATACAGTGGATGACATGGCAGACATATGTAACCAACACCGGATGTTGCGACATGATAGTAATATAATATACGAGATGTACACCGGATAGACATTCATGATGTTAAGTTGAAAATACAGATATTTCACACTAGTAGCCGAACTTAACGTTACACTGCTGAATTAATTTCGGTCGTCTGCTGTTTATTTTTTATTTTCTGTTTTTCTCATTAAAAACATGGTTTGGCAACATTTTATTTCGTACGAACCCATCGAACCTCTCCTGACGACGTCCTTTCAATCTGACACAGTCACCGTGTCTTTAATGACACGTGCACCTTTAGCTACCGCAATTTATCCACCACGAATTATCTTGTCGTGGTATCGATTTATAAAATTCTTCTTCTGTTTAATTATGTTATGCAGTATATAAATACCGTAACGAATGTTCAAACGTATGCTACCGTTAGTAGAATCTCTCTAAAACATACATCATGCGACGTTCCGGGGCGTCTGGGCCGTTTCACAAAACTTCGTACGACTGAGATGTTCGTCAGTGCAAAATGATGATACTCTTTGAATTTCACATTAACAGTGTTTTCTTGTAAACAATTATCGGATTTACATTTATAGAGCATAGGCTGCATATGTAGCCTGTGCTCAATACATGTAAATCCATGGATTGAAATTTACAGACGATCCTAAGATTTCACTTACGAACATTGTATTCGTACGAAGTTAATGAAACGGGCCCCAGGTTCGTCTGGGGACCGTTTCACTAAACTTCGTACGACTCAGATGTTCGTCAGTGCAAAATGATGATAGTCTTTAAATTTCAAATTAACAATGTTTTCTTGTAAACAAATATCGGATTTACATTGATTGAGCATAGGCAGCCTATGTTCAATAAATGTAAATCCATCAATTGAAATTTCCCGACGATCATAATTGTGCACTGACGAACATTTTAGTCGTACGAAGTTTAGTGAAACGGTCCCCAGGTTTAGAGATGTTCCTCTGTAATTATGGCATATGAGTATTAAGTCTAACACATTCAGTGGGTCTGGTATACCGATGCTTCACTGCAGTGCTGGGGCCCGTTTCACTAAACTTCTTACGACTAAAATGTTCGTAAGTGCACATTTAGGATCGTCTGGAAATTTCAATTGACGGCTTTACATTTATTGAGCATAGGCTGCATATGCAGCCTGTGCTCAATAAGTGTAAATCCAATAATTGTTTACAATAAAACATTGTTAATGTGCAATTTACAGACTATAATAATTTTGCACTTACGAACATTTTGGTCGTACGAAGTGGGCGCCTGGTGAATGAACACTCAGAGCAACATATACAATGAAACCTCCGTCAACCGGACATCTTGGTATGGAAGGGGATATCCGCCACTACATTGCATGCTGCTTCATGGCAATGCTGTCGACCGTTGTTACATGTCATCCTGCACTGCGGCTATTCGTTACTGCCTAATGACAACTCCATCGTGCATTATTACATTTCACATTGCATACCTCGATTGGCTATTTGACATTGTTACATGTCATCCTGCATATTGACTATACAATACTGCTTAATGACAACTCCATCTTGCATTATTACATTGCATATTGCATACCTCGAATGGCTATTTCACATTGTTACATGCCATATTCTGCTATGCGTCATTCTGCTTACTGCTTGCTGGGATGCGTATATGACTATATGAATTCCGCCGAATGACGCATGCAAGCACGCAGAATGGCCCATGTCAGAATATGAAATGGCCGAATGAGGGATGCCAGCATCGCAGTAAGCAGTAGGCCGAATGAAACTTGGCAAAATGTGCAACGCCCTCTGTTGTCATAATGGGAACGCTTCCATTATGACGCCAGGTGGCGCTCCAAAATAAGTACAGTAGATGTTTCTTTCTTGGGGTCTTTTGCCACTGTGCCACCGCGGACGTAATGTATTTAAAGTGGTCGATCACCGCGGGCATAGCCTACCTGTCCCCCGCGATCACTGTTTCAGGCAGTGGGATCGCATATCTTGGGAGGTCCTCAGGCATCTGGTTTATCGATATTCCACTGTAATTCTGGGGGCCGTTTCACTAAATTTCCTACATGTACGACTAAAATATTCGTAAGTGCAAATTTAGGATCGTCTGGAAATTTCAATTGATGGATTTACAGTGAAACCTCTCTAAACCGGATACCGTGGGGACCTCACAGGGTGTCCGGTTTAGACAGGTTTTATTGCAGTACGTTTTTTGCACATGTTGTCTCTTCTTTATCCTAAAAAGTTCAATTGACATAATATAACAAATACGGTTTCGCTGGTCGCAGAGGCAATGCGCGCTTCTTGCAACGGCTGGTCGCATATATACATGTACAACACGCAAGTATCACCTGTCATTGACTATTGTTGCAGCTACGGCTTTGTTACCATGGCTGCCAGACTTATATGAATGAGGAGTGATTTTTTATGCAACACCATACTATTATTGAATATCGCTAAATACAGTGGAACCTCTCTAAACCGGACACAAAGAAAACGCAAGCGATCTTATTTTTTATGAGTTTCTTAGCCATTTATCTCAGGTGATAATGTCTGTTCGTGATCGCATAGCACACACTTATGGCTTGGAATGATCAAAGGTCTCACGGGACAGCTCGCCGCTAGCTTGCGGAAAGCGCGATATAGTCGGCTCTTTGGCGTACGTACGTACGTACGTACGTACGTGTGACCGGTTAAAGTTTTTGGTTAAAGTTTGTTGGTTAAAGTTTTTCGTTATACTATATCTCTGCAACTGCTTCACCCATTACCTTGAAACTTCACATGGGTGTTTATTATCATCATCTATATTTTCATTCTACCCCCCCCCCTCCCGTGCGGCCCCTGTGCCCAAAGTCAAGGTCTAATTACTTTGAAATGTTTGGTTAAAGTTTTGGTTAACGTTTTTTGGCTAACGTTTTTCGTTACACTATGTCTCTGCAACTGCTCCGCCCATTACCTTGGAACTTCACATGGGTGTTTATCATCATCTATATTTTCATTATACCTCCTCCCGTGCGGCCCCTGTGCCCAATGTCAAGGCCTAATTACTTTGAAATTTTTGGTTAAAGTTTTTTGGTTAACGTTTTCGGTTAAAGTTTTTCCTTATACTATATCTCTGCAACTGCTTCACCCATTAGCTTGAAACTTCACATGGGTGTTTATCATCATTGTCAATGCCCGCTTGCGGAAAGCACGATATAGTCGTCACTTTGACGTACGTCCGTCTGTCCGTACGTCCGTGTGTCCGGTTAAACAATTTTGTTTTAAGTTTTTTGGTTAAAGTTTTTCCGTCTACTATATCTCTTTTGTTAGTGTCCATGCCTCGCCCCAAGGCACGACATGCAGGCCGCGGCCATCTAGTATAAATACTTCACTACCCACCCTGCAAGTTACACCAGTGTGTCTAGAAAAATAGGTTTATGAATATTTCTTGACTTTGGGAGGCTTGACTCGGTGCATCTTTTTTTTAGAATATTTCATAATTCTACGAGGTACGGTTTTGCGTCAGACTTTAAGGTATTTTTCGGGCATTTGTAGCGAAAATTTGAGGTGGTTATGACCCCGCTTTGAAATCGTTTTCAAGAAATGCTGTGGTGTTACAAGTGATATAACAAGTCATAATAAAGCGCCTGTGCCTCATATTTTCATGAAAACAAATTCAGTCGTGTTGAAATTTCTGGCCCAAAATAGGTTGGTGGGGTAACCTTGTAAACAATTAAATACAGTTTATACACATCTGATGCGGTTACTGCATTTTAATTGTGGCGCGCGATTTGTATTTCATTGCGAGTATTTTTCAATATGATATTAACTGATTATGAGAGACGGTGATTTTTATATGTCACCCGCCGCCCTCAGAAAAGCAATGAATTTTGGCTATTTTCAACCGTCTCGTGATGCCAAAGGCCCGATTTACATTTACTGTGAAACCTCTCTAAGCCGATTTAGAGAGGTTTTACTTCACATATCCTCATATGAATTTGAATTGTATCAGACTATCGTCAGCAGCAAGAAAGAACATAATATATTATTACCCAACTCCCTATATAAATTAATATTCCGTAGTTTTGTCTAATTCCCTGGGTTTTGACGTGCCTGGGCAATAGTTCCGTATGCCTGGGGAATGGTTCCGCATGCCTGTGGAATAGTCAAAACTATGTTCACCCCCCCCCCCCCCACCCCCACACCCCGAAACTCCTGATTGGTCTGTCGACGCGCCCGGCCAAATGTACGTTTATTGTTATTTCATGGTAATTCGGGGAACAGTAAAAACATATTGCCCCTGGGCGATGTGGATGACCTGATGCCTTCGGCCATAGGGCAATAGTGTCTCGGGTCGTCCACAGCACCTCGGGGCGATAGTTTTGACTGTTCCCCGAATGACCATGAAATAACTGTCTACTATCTACAATGTTCATGTGGAATTCGTTTGTGGCCAGAATAATTGTGACCAGTGTATAGCCACACCAGTCTGTGCACCCGTCATGATTCGAGCAAGCACTATAATAGCACGTTATCAGGCTACAGGAGAATATTATTGATCTGTAGCCTATTTCACCAACATTGCAAAGTATACTTATCTAGCAAAGTATACTTTGAGGGAGAAATTTTCAATTATGGCTGTGATAATGTAATACATTCAGTGTAATAATTCTGCAAACTTTTAAGCATCAAATATATGCAGTGGTTAGTTCTATATGAAATAATGCATTTTGGGAAAAATAAATGATTACTCCCTCAAAGTATACTTTGCTAGATAAGTATACTTTGCAATGTTGATGAAATCGGTTACAGGAGCTCCACTGGTCAACAATTCCATAAGCCCAATATCTCCAGCCACAGCCACAACCATTGTGTTATTTTGACAGTAACCGGTTATACGTCCACGACGGAACTGATCAGCGCTTACAACCTGAACTCGTCGGACAATGTGTGGGGGGCAGTTATGTTCGAGGGCGACTTCAGTAGCGGGCTGCCCGCGCAGGTCTCCTACAGCATCCGCCTACCTGCCACTGAACGGGGCAAGGACAAAAAATGGTACACCGAGTCGACCTTCCCGCTGTTCGCTACCACGACGTTTCGTTCTGAAGAGAAGGAAGGCGGCGAGCCATGTATGTATTTAACTACAGTTGAACCTCTCTAAACCGGACACACAGGCAGTCTGTGTATCCTTAATTTGATGGGTTTAAATGGTGTATATTTATGATTATAATGCCTGTTCAAGTTCGCAAAGCACATCCGCATGCATTGGCATAGTCATATCTACAGTGGAACATCTATAAACCGGACACCCTGTGGATCTCCCAGGGTGTCAGGTTTAGAGAGATTCCACTGTATATTTCAACAAAGCAGTGGCGTAGCCAGCTTCTTGGATCGAGTTTGGAAATGGGTGCGAGAGCATCCGTACCAGGAAAACAATATTGATTTCTACATTCAATTTCGTCGATGAGAACACACATGATTTTAGGGGATGCATTCGCACCACTTGTATCCCCACCACTTGGCTACGCCACTGCCAAGACATGGGTCGGTTAGCGACAATTCGGGTTTTTCACGTGACGTGGCGAAAACGTGAAGACGCGAAATTTCTAAGCAATTTGAGGGGTCATGGAAGAAGGGGCCAAAGCCTATAAGGGGCGTACATACAGCCTCTTCAACCTGCCCAAATTTCAAGGCTATATAAACAATGCAAAAAGATTATGTTTTGATAATATTAAATTATAGCAAAATTTAAGAATGAGCGTTCTTTTTACATGTATTTCGTAAAATTTGGTCAAATATTGATATTGATTGTATTACGAAAAATGATTTCTCTATGGGTATTTAAATGTAACATGGGGGAAACAGAGATGGAGAACCTGGAGAAGGAAACATGGAAATTGACTCTGAAAGCTACGGAAGGTCATATCCACCATAATTATATTTGGCTTGATGCTTGCTGGCTGATGACATTTTAAGTTCTATCCGTCTTATTACAATTATATGTGGCTTGATGTTTGCTGGCTGATGACATTTTAAGTTCTATCCGTCTTATTACATTTCTATGTATGCGGCTTGATGCTTTATTCATTCGTACTGTTTCAATGCGTTTGTGTTGATTACATTCTAAGTAGCTTGATGCTTCACTGGTAGTGACATCCGGAGTTCCATTATTGATTATTGCATCGCTGTTTTGCTATGCTTGCTAAGCCACGCCCCTTGACAATAATAATTGCAACAGTAATTTGGGAACAACCATTATGACGCCATGTGCGCTGCTAGAACTTAAAATAGTTCTCCCTAAAAGTATTTAATATGCTGGTACCTGTCCTACAATGCGTTGCTCTCTAAATTGGTTCCAAGTCCCTAACGGTGTTGATGTAGATTGATGCCGCCTTTTCAGTTGCGCCATGTTTAGGTTAAAATACACCAAATAGTTTTACTGTATACTTTAACCGAATCCCAGCCAGTCTTTTCTACTTTCACTATTCGTATGGATGTTGTGGGACCAACCTCGTCATGTCAGGCGCGGATCCAGGATATCGGGTTAGGGGGTTAGGGAGAGTGGGGGGCGTAACTATTTTGCAATACTTGACTATATTATCGAACGAGCGTAGGATTGTAGTTCATGTTGTTGTTGTGGCTGCTGTCAGATGATGCTGCTGCTGCTGCTGCCCCGTGTTTATTTTTTGGCTGCACCCCCAATAAACAATAAATTCACAACGCGAACGTAGAAACGTGCCTTGTAACTTGTAAAATATCTTTACTCGGCGAATTTTAGGGGGGGGGGGGGGGCGCGCGCGCCGGGTCCGCACCGCCTCCCCATCCCCTAAATCCGCCCATGCATGTCCCCCCAATATGTTTTACATTATTTGGCCACGGAAACTCTGTTTACATCTCGTGACCAACAGGCTCAGTGTTTTCTTTTAAATGCTTCAAATATGCTGAAACTGGTGTCAATTTCTTTAACCTTACACCTAGAGTGCTACATGCCAGGTTATAATATAGGGAGACATGTTTTTCTTTATTCTTTCAATCTGACATTTTGCTGGCAAAATTAACATTGATTTACCATTACCAGACGTACTAATTGACATTATTATACTTTTTATATCAAACGCGAAATGCCAGTTTGATATCAGGGGCGATAACCGTGTTTCCTTAAAATGATAACGGAAGCAACTATTTATTCCATTTATTTATTTTCTCATGTGCAATATCATACTTTATGATATGTCGATACAAATATTTATTCAGCATTTAGTTGATATAAATAATTTAAAAAATACTGCATCATTTGCATATGGAACTAGCTTGATACCACTGCGAGTCTCTATGAGTACATTAAAGATTACTAAATAATATGTGTAACTGGCACTCGTAATTTTTAAAAGTGGTGGACTAGTTGCAATTATACACTTATTTAATTTCCATAAAGAAAATGTGTTCCTACTAAATAGGACCCCATCATCAACACTAATTGTTTTGAGGTCACTGACACAGTTTGCTTGCAAATCTTGATCCATTACTACCCAGTTTCACTTGAGGTACATGTGGGGGTGTTGGTCATGTGATGTAAACAGTGTTTCCGTGGCCAATGAATGAAAAATGTAAACAATATTGGGGGACATGACGAGGTTGGATTGTACTTTCTTAGGAATAAGTGAACCTATTGTTTAATTCATGCAGAACCAGTACAAACCGGCTGCAGGTCATGTACAAGTAGGTCCCACAACATCCATACGAATAGTGAAAGCAGGAGAGACTGGCCTTATTGGATGGAATTCGGTTAAAGTATATAGTAAAATTATTTGGTGTCTTCTAACCTACGCTGTGATAATTTATGGGTGAAATCTTACATCAACACCGGCATTGGAGGTGTGACTTGAACAGCCAATCAGATGTCGGACTATAATTTATTAGAGGGAGAATTATTTGAGCGGACAGCAGTGCTATCCGACATCATAATGACGCACTACTAACCCATATATTGCTTGCATCATTCTGCTTGTAGCTTGATGCTTTCTGCTTTGCGGCTTTCCGCTTTCGAACTGTAGCTTGATGCTAACTTCCTGCGGCTTTGTCCTTACTGCTTTGGGCCTTATTCAAAGTACTAAGTGCTTTGTTCTTACTTTCTATTGCAAATGCTTAGTGCAATATAACAGTGTAAGGACGTATCAATAATTGTAATGTAAATAAGACGAATAAACAAAGCAATCAACAGTTTGGACATATAAGAACATCAAGTCACATAGAATTATGGCGGATATTACCTTCCATAGAAAGCTGGCTAGATAGCTTGGAAATGATCTAAGAAACTAAACATGAATTTTGAAAATCGGTTCACTATTTCTAAAATTAGAAAATAATCCCGATGTTAAATCCCCATAGATCACGATTGACATCTTAAACTATGGTTTGTGTCCAAACTAGGGTTTAGGCTTTGTATTGGATTACGATCTCAAACGGCAGTTTCTGGCCAAATGCACAATCATTGCTCAAACTGGGGTTTGGGCGCCTAAACCATGGTTTAGACTCTCAAACTGGGGTTTAGTGAATTATTGTGCATTTGGCGAGCCCAAGCTAGGGTTTGAGGAGCCTAAACTAGGAGTTAAGCTCCAAACCATGAATTACGTAATTGTTGTGCATTTGGCTTGACATAATGACTGATCAGTGAATCATGACTTACAGTTTCGCGGTTGCTATGCCACTCTCTATTAAACGTTGGTCTCCATGGTTACAGAAATGTTAGACACCGACATAATCATATTAGTCATGTGAGGAAATATGCATCGCAATTTATAATAACTACACAACTATGTACGTATGTATGACGTGCAGTATGACTATAGAATATTGAGTTGGGTTACTAAAGCCATTATGTTGTATTGTCTCAATATGTGGCTATGACTGGAGACATTGTGCTTATGGGAGTTGTGATCAGTGTAGCTCCAGTAGCCGATTTCACCAACATTGCAAAGTATATTTGTATACTTTGAGGGAGAAATTTTCAATTTTTTTTTATAAATTTATTAATTTTTAGCCAGGTTTTTTTGGAAAAAAATCCAGGCTATTGACTTGGCGAAAACCGGCCGGGCGGGCTGGCGGCGGGCGGCGGGCGGGCGGGCGGCGGCGGGTGGCGGGCGGCCGCGGGCGGCGGGCTGCGGGCGGTGGGCGGCGTCAACAATCAATGTTAAGTTTTCGTGTTTGAGTCCATTTCTTTGTTACTGTACCACCAAACTTTCACAGCTTCATAATCAAGGGGTGCCCACCACATATCACTATGCAAAATGTTACCTTTTTTTGAACTTGACCCATTTTTTCCGCGCAGTCGACTTAGCCATTTTGAATGTTAACTTTTCGCGTTTACAATGTTAAGTTTTCGTGTTTAAGTCCATATCTTTGGTACTGTACCACCTAGGACCACCAAACTTTCACAGCTTCATAACCATCTAAATGTGACCATTTTGTTTACCTTCACCTATTATTTCTACGTAATTGACTCAACGTTAACATTTTAACGTACGTCTGGTTTAAAGTGTTTTTGTCAAGGTCAAATTACTTTGAATTTTGTTGTTAAACTTTTTTCGTGTACTATATCTCTGCAACAGCTTCACCCATTACCTTGATACTTCACATGGGTGTTTATCATCATTGTCGCGCCTGCTTGCGGAAAGCGCGATATCGTCGGCATTTTGGCATACGTCCGTCCGTACGTCCGTGTGTCCGGTTAAAGTGTTTTGGTTAAAGTTTTTCCATCTACTATATCTATTTTTTTAGTGTCCATGCCTCGCACCAAGGCGCGACATGCAGGCCACGGCCATCTAGTCTACAAAAAGTGGGTATAATTATGTTATCCAAGTGTCTATGCTTGGACAAAACCTGGCCTTCGTGGCTTTACCTCGTTTCTTGTTATTATACTGAATTTATTACATTATCACAGCTAACATTTCAATATAATAATTCTGCATACTTTTAATCATCAAATATATGCAGTTATTAGTTTTATATGAAATAATGCATTTCGGGAAAAATAAATGATTACTCCCTCAAAGTATACTTTGCTAGAAAAGTATACTTTGTAATGTTTGTGAAATCGGCTACAGATCAAATAGCACACTCATGTAGCCTGATAACAATATATATACCTTGTTAGAAGCACCGCGGGTGTTTCGTTGATGTAATGGCGGACAGTGCAAATCCTGATCAGACTGTGCGCTCAGGCTGATCTGGATCGGCTCTGGTCGCAAAACACATACGGCCCATTTCTCCTGTCACAGCCACATGTTATAAATAGACACATTCGTGTGTCTGATACTATCCGAGCCATTATAAAACTGTTTAGAAGGCCAAACCACACGCAAACGTTTCTTTCATACATGCATTCCTCAGATGACCCTCTATCATGCTGTAGCAAATCCATGACCCACCTCCCACCCCTTACCCCAAGGTCAAGGTCACAAACTTAGCATGTTCATAAACTTAACGTTGGGGTAAATGTCTTATAACATCTGTTTCCTTTCATGGAACGCCTTGATATTACATACATGCATTCCTCAGATGACCCTTTATCATGCTGTAGCAAATCCATGACCCACCAACCAACCCTTACCCCAGGGTCAAGGTCACACACTTAGCACATTCATAAACTTAACGTTGGGGTAAATGTCTTATAACATCTGTTTCCTTTCATGGAACGCCTTGATATTTCATACATGCATTCCTCAGATGACCCTCTATCATGCTGTATCAAATCCATGACCCACCACCCAAACCTTACACCAGGGTCAAGGTCACAAACGTAGCACATTCATAAACTTAACGTTGGGGTCAATTTCTTATAACATCTGTTCACTTTAATGGAACGCCTTGATATTTCACACATGCATTCATCTGATTGATACCCTATCGTGCTATTCCGCTAAATCCATCCATGACCCACCGGACCCCACCCCGTTACCCAAGTCAAGGTCACAAAACGTGGCACATTCATAAAACTTAACGTTGGGGTAAATGTTTTAGAACATCTGTTTTCTTTTTCAATGGAAACGCCTTATTATTTTCATAACATGCATTCCTCCAGATGACCCTCTATCATGCTGTAACCAAATCCCATACCCACCCAACCACCCAACCCTTACCACAGGGTCAAGGTCACAGACATTAGCATGTTCATAAGCTTTAACGTTGGGGTGAATGTTGTTTGTTTAAACTTCGTTTATTTTTACAGGGAATGCCTTCCATATTTGCTACATGCATTCATTATGAACCCTATCGTACGATAGCAAATGGCAATGGGGACCCGAAACCCCCGCCCACCCCCCCTTACCCAAGGTCAAGGTCACAAACTTGGCACATTCTAAAAACCGTTTTTTTTTTTTTTTAACGTTGGGGTTAAATGCTTTATAACATCTGTTTCCTTTCATAGAACCCCTTGATATTTCATACATGCATTCCTCAGATGATCATCCATCATGCTGTAGCAAATCCATGACCCACCACCCAACCCTTACCCCAGGGTCAAGGTCACACACTTAGCACATTCATAAACTTAACGTTGGTGTAAATGTCTTATAACATCTGTTTCCATTCATGGAACGCCTTATTATTTCAGACATGCAATCCTAAGATGACCCTCTATCATGCTGTACCAAATCCATGACCCACCACCCAACCCTTACCACAGGGTCAAGGTCAAAGACTTAGCATGTTCATAAACTTAACGTTGGGGTGAATGTTGTTTAACTTCTGTTTATTTACAGGCAATGCCTTCATATTTGCTACATGCATTCATCTGATACCCTATCGTACTATAGCAAAGCAATGACCCACCTCCCACCCCTTTCCACAAGGTCAATGTCACAAACTTAGCACATTCATAAACGTAACGTTGGGGTAAATGTCTTATAACATATGTTTCCTTTAATGGAACGCCTTGATATTTCATACAGGCATTCCTCAGATGACCCTCTATCATGTTGTATGAAATCCATGACCCACGACCTAACCCCTACCCATGGTCAATGTCAAAATCTTATCACATTCATAAACTTAACGTTGGGGTACATGTCTTATAACAACTGTTTACTTTCATGGAACACCTTGATATTTCATACATGCATTCCTCTGATGACCATCCATCATGCTGTAGCAAATCCATGACCCACCACCCAACCCTTACTCCAGGGTCACGATCACAAACTTAGCATCATAAACTTAACGTTGTGGAAAATTTCTTATAACATCTGTTTCCTTTCATGGAACGCCTTGATATTTCATACATGCATTCCTCAGATGACCCTCTATCATGCTGTAGCAAATCCATGACCTACCTGCCAACCCTTTCCCCAAGGTCAATGTCACAAACTTAGCACATTCATAAACTTAACGTTGGGGTAAATGTCTTATAACATATGTTTCCTTTTATGGAACGCCTTGATATTACATACATGCATTCCTCAGATGACCCTCTATCATGCTGTAGCAAATCCATGACCCACCACCCAACCCTTACCCCAGGGTCACGGTCACACACTTAGCACATTCATAAACTTAACGTTGGGGTAAATGTCTTATAACATATGTTTCCTTTCATGGAACGCCTTGATATTTCATACATGCATTCCTCAGATGACCCTCTATCATGTTGTATGAAATCCATGACCCACGACCTAACCCCTACCCCAGGGTCAATGTCAAAATCTTAGCACATTTATAAACTTAACGTTGGGGTACATGTCTTATAACAACTGTTTACTTTCATGGAACACCTTGATATTTCATACATGCATTCCTCAGATGATCATCCATCATGCTGTAGCAAATCCATGACCCACCACCCAACCCTTACCCCAGGGTCAAGGTCACACACTTAGCACATTCATAAACTTAACGTTGGGGTAAATGTCTTATAACATCTGTTTCTTTTCATGGAACGCCTTATTATTTCACACATGCATTCCTAAGATGACCCTCTATCATGCTGTACCAAATCCATGACCCACCACCCAACCCTTACCACAGGGTCATGGTCACAGACTTAGCATGTTCATAAACTTAACGTTGGGGTGAATGTTGTTTAACTTCTGTTTCTTTACAGTGAATTCATTCATATTTGCTACATGCATTCATCTGATACCCTATCGTACTATAGCAAAGCAATAACTCACCTCCCACCCCTTTCCCCAAGGTCAATGTCACAAACTTAGCACATTCATAAACGTAACGTTGGGGTAAATGTATTATAACATCTGTTTCCTTTAATGGAACGCCTTGATATTTCACACATGCATTCATCTGATGATACCCTATCGTGCTATCGGAAATCCATGACCCACCGCCCACCCCTTACCAAAGGTCAAGGTCACACACTTGGCACATTCATAAACTTAACGCTGGGGTAATTGTTTTATAACATCTGTTTCCTTTCATAGAACGAATGATATTTCATACATGCATTCCTCAGATGACCATCCATCATGCTGTAGCAAATCCATGACCCACCACCCAACCCTTACCCCAGGGTCAAGGTCACACACTTAGCACATTCATAAACTTAACGTTGGGGTACATGTCTTATAACAACTGTTTACTTTCATGGAACACCTTGATATTTCATACATGCATTCCTAAGATGACCCTCTATCATGCTGTAGAAAATCCATGACCCACCACCCAACCCTTACTCCTGTGTCACGATCACAAACTTAGCATCATAAACTTAACGTTGTGGCAAATTTCTTATAACATCTGTTTCCTTTCATGGAACGCCTTGATATTTCACACATGCATTCCTCAGATGACCCTCTATCATGCTGTAGCAAATCCATGACCTACATGCCACCCCTTTCCCCAAGGTCAATGTCACAAACTTAGCACATTCATAAACTTAACGTTGGGGTAAATGTCTTATAACATATGTTTCCTTTCATGGAACGCCTTCATATTTCATACATGCATTCCTCAGATGACCCTCTATCATGCTGTAGCAAATCCACAACCCACCACCCAACCCTTACCCCAGGGTCAATGTCACAAACTTAGCATGTTCATAAACTTAACGTTGGGGTAAATGTTGTGTAACTTCTGTTTCTTTACAGGGAATGCTTTGATATTTCATACATGCATTCATCTGATGATCCTCTATTGTGCTACAGTAAATCCATGACCCTCACCCCTTTCCACAAGATCAACATCATAAACTTAACGTTGGAGTAAATGTCTTTTTATAACTTCTGTTTCTTTACAGGGAACGCCTTGATATTTCATACCTGAATTCCTCAGATGTCCCTCTATCATGCTGTAGCAAATCCACAACCCACCACCCAACCCTTACCGAAAGGTCAAGGTCACAAACTTAGCATGTTCATAAACTTAACGTTGTGGTAAATGTTGTGTAACTTCTGTTTCGTTACATGGAACACTTTGATATTCCATACAGGCATTCATCTGATGATCCTCTATTGTGCTACAGCAACTCCATGACCTACCCGTCACCCTTTCCCAATGGTCAAGGTCACAAACTTAGCACTTCATACATGCATTCCTCATGTGAATAGCTATCATGCTGTAGAAAATCACCAACTTAGTGCGTTCATAAAGTTAACGTTGGGTTAAATTTTGTTTTACTTCTGTTTTCAGGGAGCGCATTGATATTTCATACATTTTTTATTTTTTATTTGTTTATGCAACTGTGCCAAGCTTGAGTGAAGGCTGCCATCAGGCGAGCTTCGTTGTACAACTCTTGTTACATTTGGCTCTTTTGTTACCTGGGAGTTGAATTGGGTGATTGCCCAATATAAAAGTATTAAGATTATTACTGATCCTACTGCCTTTGGGAGGAGGCCAAGTGATTCTGGTGTGGCGAGGACCTGGCATCTGATCAGGATTATTCTGATTTCAGGGCTGAATATATAGGTTTTTTTATTGTAAATATTCAGTTCTGATTTTGGGATCCCCCCTTTTGTACATGAACTTGAACATGTACATGTACTTGTACAGTATATATGGGATTTAGTACTAAACGACCCGGCCTGAAATGACGCTGTTGATAGGCTGTTATGTACTTGCACAGTATATATGGGATTTAGTACTAAACGACCAGACCTAAAATGACGCTGTTGATAGGCCGTTAAGCTCCTACTAACAAACAAACAAACAAACGTACGAAAATTTCTATAAATACACTTACACATTAGTGTGATTAATTAATGTTATAATTTTCTATCTACGCGCAGGGATCATTAAATCGGAACAAACCCACTAAATATTTCATTTAATCGGCTGCTAATTCGACTTGTGTTGTACATTTTAGTTTTGCACTTACGAACTTCGTCGTGCGAAGTTTAGTGAAACCGGCCCCTTTGATTGAACGAGCACACATGTATGCTGATCAATACACTGCCACCTACTCTTAAAATTACAAATATTTGTCAATATCTTGATTTCAAAATGCATGAATAGTGTGCCGGAAATCAAGCAATTTGATTGACTAAGCCTGAGCTGTGCTACAGCTCAGGCTCAGACAATCAAATTGCGTGATTGCGAGTTGAGATTGCCAATATATATTCAGAAAGGTAAGATTAACGTAGGTGGTTGTGTACCTCTGCTGATTATGAATGGCTGACGAAAGCGACCAGCATAGCACCAGACCGTACACTAAGAGGGCATACACTGGTCGCAATTTATACATGGAAGTGCATGTTGAAGTAACGGACCATGGCATATTAAAGGTACATGCCCACTCAGTAGGAACAAAATGTTCTTTATATCAGAGACATCATCTGAGACATTTTCTGGCAAAATAAACATCCATTCACCATTACCACACGTATTGATTGGCATTATTATACATTTCATATCAGCCGTTAATGTACACACTGATATCAGTGGTCGTGTTTCCTTAAAATATTAACGGACATTTCTCTGTCTTTATTTTTGGTGTGCAATGATCATACTTTATAACCTGTCGAAAATATTATTTTTTTCAGGTGACGCATTTAATTAGTATAAATAATTAAAACATATCATGCCTCATTTGCATATGAAAATAGCCTGATACCGCCGAGCGTCACTATCAGTAAAATAAATAGTACTCAATGATTATATATGCATAGCGGGCACTCCTAATGTTTAGAACTGGTGGAATAGTGACACAATTATACACTTATTTAATTCCTTTAAAGAACATTGTGTGCCTACTGAGTGGGTATGTACCTTTAATACATTAAATATACCAGAATGCATCAATAAGTGAAAACAATAAGCTAAACAAATATTTACTCCTTCCTACCACATATACCGTGGTAGGAGGGAGCAAATATTTGTGTGCGTGATGGGAGGGAATGAATATGGGCCGCGCTCTGTGAAAACCGGCCTTAATGACAAATTTTTCGATTTGCATTATTTTACATTTTCTGATGCGGACACAATATTCTGAAAAGAAAATGCAACTATGTTTAATAGTTTTTGTTTTATCTCACTTTTTGTAGCACCAAGTGAATCACGCACGAAAAAAACGTAACGTCATCGAGAAAATGACGTTATTGAAACGCCGACGTTTGTACAATGCAACTCAACAGCCTACAGTAGAAATGAGTGTTCATAGACTCTTTGACTGTGCTTGCTGTAAACTGTATTTGCTGATAAGTTGCACTAAATTTATCTACAAGTGTTTGTATGTATACTATCAAACATTCATCAGAATAAAACTATGATATGTACATGTAGTGAACAAAACAAACGCACAACTATCGATTTTAAATCTATAATTAGCCGACCTGTGGCTTCGTAATTTGCCACCATCGCCATAATAGATTCATATACGTGTGTCGTCAGAAAGATACATTGTAATTATTTCAGAATTGACGTCATTTACAGTTAATTATGACGTCATGTATTGATTTAGACAATACGTCACCAAAGACCAAAAAACTAAACGGCATTCCAGGTGTTGGAAATTGTAAATTATATTCACATCGTATTGAAACAAATGCATTTTATTTCTGTAGAAATGAATGACCAGAATTTGGATAGGCCTATGGCTGCACATATCAATGACTTCAGTGCCCGATGGGGTCTAGAGGGTAGTCGAACACCCCGGGCATTTTTAAACAAAATAAAAATCGACTGTCCATTCCCCGACTCTCGGAATTAAATTTACATCTCAGAAAGCGGGAAGAACATATTCCTGTGTAGCCAATATGACTGACGGACGGGCTAATGTACATGTACCCCGTACTAGCAGGTAGCAGGTCTGTGGGAAAATGCTGCGCCCTGACCCCCACTCCCTCGACTGGCCACTACCGCCACTGCCGGGAAAATGTGGAGATGTAACATACATGGTTGTATAATTGTTACATGTCCCGATAAAAATACCGGCAGTATATTATCTCGTAGGGAATAATTAATTTGAAAATGAAATGTGCAATTTAGTTTTGTTGCTAAAAACAAGGGCGGATTCACGTAGGGGAAAACCCGGAGCCCCCCCCCCCCCCAGCCACCCCTAAAATTTGGCGAGTAAATATATTTTTGCTCTAAAATGCGCCATAACGCAGCAAAATGGGGTGTAAATATCAAACATATTCCGGAGGGCATACTGCCGGGCCCACCTAACAGTCTCCACAGCTCCACTTGGTCGACGAACACACGGTGCTAGTTCGAAAGTATAGTAAACTATTTAAATTAAGAAGTCCCGCCCCCCCCCCACCCTAACCTGAAATTCTGGATCCGCCCCTGAAAAGCACCGTGGCGTACGTACATGTTTTTGCATAACTGCACACTATAACACAGTCAGTGATTTACACACTAAATTTGTCCCGATCACAACATTGATTTTGTTGAAATGACACTCCACACCCTGCGACTATTGTTCGAAGCGGCTCATTTGAATTTAGACGCGTATAATGTGTGCATGTGCGTTTGCTTTATATTATTTACACGCCTCCTACTAGAAAGGCCCTTTGATAACGAACAAAGCACGCAGACGTGCGGTAGTATATAAGAGTCACAATGATACCACCACCCTCTGGAAGGCACCGGCTACGCGCGGCGCCCCCCACCGCATGATGGTATCATTGGTGACTCTTATATACTACTACTGCGAGACCATATATTTATGACATGAGAAGATACACCCTATTAGAGATAAGAATCCCTATGTTATACTCAGTATATATATAACATAATGGTTCTAGTTAAGTGTGCGTGGTTGAAGACAGGTAGTCACGAGAGATGTTTTCGTACCGGTATTTACGAATATTGCAAACATCACCGTGCATGGATGCGAAGAGGTTCTGTTTCGCCTAGCCCATGTCGGCATTGTGGGGTAGGGACCAAATCCGAGTCATTGCTATGTCCACCAAACCCCATGTGGGGGCACTCAGGCTACTCATCGAATGGATAACAAGGGATTGCGTGCTCGCAAGTATTATCGTTTAGTAATAATTCAAATCGGAAAGTCAGTTAGAAAGATAGAATAGATGTGTAGTTTTTGACAAGTCACGGTGTTTCTACAGCATTAAAACACTGTAAAAAAACATTATCAAACTAATTTTATAAAATTGGAAATTGAACAGAAAAAACAACTACCAATATTATTAGAGAAAATGGATAATAAAATACAATGGGAATTGGACTCTTATAATGGTTGTGTCGAAGAAGTTTACGAAGAATACGGGGGTTATAGTCCTATATATAAATTCTATAAAATGAAATCACTAGGCGATATCGAATACATGAAATATCAGCGTAATTTATTACGCTCCGATAAAAACGTTGCATTTACAATATTATACCGGCAATTATGCTAACTATACAAGTGGCAAATACAAACATTAAGACGGATAATGCGTATCGGATATAAAACTACGGTGTATTATATAAAATTGTTAAAACCCAACGATTCGTTTACGAATATACATTTCTACGATATCGCTTATAAAGATATTGAAAAATTATTATTGAACAAGCACAACAAAAAATAGCAAAAACCTCCACTCGTGCACAACACCCCCAGCGACTGGGCAGATTTCTAGCCGGCACCCAGCCACTGGGGTGTTGGGACCTTTCTTAAGCCCACGCATCTGTTGGCTCACAGTTTAGTTTTACGGGTCGCCTTGAACCCCATTGCCAATTCCTCTAATTAAGAGAAACCAGCGAAGTAAGGCGAGCCTATGTGTGAATTTGGTTTCCGAAATTGCAAAGCTCTTAGGCAGAAATCTTTTAGGCCGGCACCTTTGAGCTACGCAATTACATCCCCAAATACACACATATGCATAGACTGCTACCATTAAACAGACGAGACGGACGTCATACCGGATCAACAACATAGCACACACGAGATGAGACTAACTGTTGTAAGGTCAACACACGTATATATAGTTATCAGTTTTTTCATGCGTAAATTGATAGCCGAGGGTTATTTATAGCCGAGTGTATCAATTACATGGGTTCCCAATGAAATTGATAGCCGAGGATTAGAGTCACATGTTGTATAGGTGTGTAAATTTGTTTACTGCACCATTATTTTATAAAATATCACAATGGTGCTGTAACATTTCCTCCGACTTTATTTCCAAGTTTTACCCTAAATTTATCCCAATCAGTACACTCAATTTTGGGCATGGTGGCGTGCGCCTTGATTCTTATATCATTTTTTAATTCTTCATATCTCCCCATTTCTTCCACCACGGATTCAAACTCTAAATTTGATATTTTCTTATCGGCCAACGCTCTGGACACCATAACGTCGATGCTATTTTTCTTAGACCTAGCGAGAACGGATATTCTATCATGTTTTCTACTTTTTTTCTCGAGTTTTCCACCCGCCGCCCTAATTACCATACAAAGTATTCCAGATAAAACGGTAATTCCACTCAAAACCCCTGCAAGTGGAACCGTTACAATTGTAGATAGCGTTGCAGCAGTCCCCGCACCACTCATTACAGATAAACTTGCCAGAACCGTACTAGATGCTTCAGCCATGTTCGCCGCGCGCTTATATTTGTTAGTGTGTCTTTTTCTATTTGCACATTCTGTAACTAAAATATCCTGCATAGCGACGATATTATTCAACCTAAAATCTGAACTTCTTTCGTTAATTGGATACAGTGTTGATGTAGTGGTATTGAGAGTTGGATACAGTGTTGATGGATCGGTATTGACAATTGGAAGCGGTGATTCGTTCATATTTAAATTTTACAAATTTAGTTCAATATATTAGTATTTACACAATAAGTTCAATTAACAATGAGACAATAGTGGAAGAACTCTCTGGTTCACCGATTTTCGTAACAAAGTTAATAACACTACCTTGGGAAAGTCTAATTCGATCAGAACCGGAGAACGAAACCACCGTCGAACTATCTCCAGATATTTTAGTGACTCCAACCCCCCCACCTGCAGCTGTCATAGCGTATCCCCCACATTTATTACTCGCTTTGGCACCGAACGAATATTCATAGTGCCCCTCAACCAATGGGCCCCGCTTCTCAGCCCAAACTGTTATGGCACGTTTTGGCGTTTTCATTGATCGCACTATTCCGGCAAGCGCACTGTTTGCGTTATATGCCTCAGTACGAATCTTTTCAGAGGTATCCTCAAGAGATTTGGTCGCGGCTATACGATCATGTTTCAGTTTATCGGAAACTTCGGTTATTTTTCCATCTAGTTCAGTAAGTGCCGCTTCTCTGCTGAGAGAGTCCTCTAACCGCAACGCACCATAAGCCTCCGTAATAGTCGCCTGGTGGCCTTCTAGTGCTTTTTCAACACCCGACCGGGCATCCTTTCGAAATTTGGTTATTTTTCCGTCTAGTTCGGCAACCGCCGCTTCTCTGATGAGAGAGTCCTCTGAGCGCAACACCTCATAAGCCTTCGCAAGGGCCGCCTGGTGGTCTTCTCGGACTTTATGAATACCCAACCGGGCCTCCTTTCGAAATTCGGTTATTTTTTCGTATAGGTCAGTAAGTGCCGCTTCTCTGTTGAGATAGTCCTCTGAGCGTAACGCCCCATAAGCCTCCGCAATGGCCTCCTTGTGGTCTTCTCGGACCCCCTCAACCCCCGACCTGGTCTCTTTCAGAAATTCGGCTATTTTTCCGTCTAGTTCGGTAAGTGTCGCTTCTCTGCTGAGAGAGCCTTCTAAGCGCAACGCATCATAAGCCTCCTCAATGGCCTCCGCAAGGTTCACCTGGTGGTCTTCTCGGACTTTATCAATACCCGACCGGGTCTCTTTTCGAAATTTAGTTATTTTTTTGTCTAGTTCAGTAAGTGCCGCTTCTCTGATGAGAGAGAGTCCTCTGAGCGCAACACCTCATAAGCCTCCGTAAGGTCCGCTTGGTGGTCTTCTCGGACTCCCTCAATACCCAACCGGGTCTCTTTTCGAAAATCGATTATTTTCCCGTCTAATTCAGTAAATGTAGCTTCTTTGCTGAGAGAGTCTTCTAAGCGCAACGCATCATAAACCTCCGTAATGTCCGCCTGGCGGTCTTCTCGGGCTTTATCAATCCCCAACCGGGCCTCTTTTCGAAATTTGGTTATTGTTTTACCTAGTTCGTTTAGTTCCGTATGCGTTTCTTCACGACTTTGTGTATTCACAGCCAAGGCATATTCTCTAAGTTGTGACAGTAGACTCTTGTGAATCTCGTCCGTGGCCCTCGATATAGTTCTATTGATCAAGGCCTTTGTTTTTTGGGTAGTTAAAAAGTCGCCCTCTGTCGGGATGAATCCCCCTTCTGCCGGTTCCAAATTATTTGAATTTGTCACCCAATCGGAAGAACTACCTGGTCCGTATATACTCATAATGTTGATAATATATATTACGAACATGCGTTTAATTCTAATTTTCTTAAAATTAATTTGAAATTTCTAGGACGACCGAAATCGGGTAATCGTTCTTCAACTCTCGCCCTTTATCATCAAGAATAGAAATCTTCAACTCGTGGATATGTCCCGATTCCAAAACTTTCATCTCGGGGTGTGGGAAGTCTAACGTAACAGTCTCGCCATAGAAACAATCGCTGGCGGGCACAGTTTTCAGTAATGTGCTGGGGGATCCGTCTACCGTGTTGTACGATGTGTTCACCCGATCCAGGTGTACCCTGAGAGTTTTCGTGAAGGCAAAGTTTACTGGGGTATCGCCGCGGTGATCACCCACGGGGAAGACAAATCTCGCCGGGAACCCTCGCGTTCGCCCTTCTTCCTCGTTGTAAGGTGGTGCAAATTTAAATCCTAACATTGAGGCCAACCTCGGAGTGATCTTTATTTTTTTATCAACGGACAATGTCGCAAGCCCCGTGGCTTTTGAGACTGTGAGAGTGCAAATACCAGGCATATTCCTTGCGATTAAAGCTTGGACATCTCCGAAACCCCAAAGGCCAGGAAGTAATGCGACAAGTGCTTCCCGAAGGCGTCTCTCTACTTCTGCAGGACTATCGGCGGTCTCTAGATCTATACCATCTCTGGAAAAGATACCCCCTGGCCGTTCTATTTCAATGTTTTTCCACCGACCGTGAACGTGATTGATCTGAGGCCCACCGGGCGTTTTCCGCAGCAGTTGTCTATTAATTTTTGAAGTTCACAACTCCCTTTTTGAACATTAGTGATAGTAGCAAACATAATAATATCTTTCAATGGATACCAAAGCATTTAGCTTTAACTCTAATGCAAAGTACGCGGTCGGAGGTAAATACACGCAAAAAGACGTTGTTAACCGCCTTGTACACCCAACCGTAACGGTTAGACCGGACAGCGGCTTTGCCACCAATTTCCCTAACATCTTTGAACAATATAGGCTGCCCAAGCTTACTACGATGGAGGCGGTAAACGGGTGGAAAGCAACACCGATGCAGTTTTGGCAGAACCAAATAAATTTCGCTGTATGGTGCGCAACAGCCGGGTGTGGAGTTTCACATAAAGACCATCTGACATCCAAGAATGTCATGCTCCGAACTTTCACGCGTATTATACTATTAGGAGGATTCTCAAAGAACTAGGTATTTCACTACCTCAAGACGACGCCTGGGATCCCATTTCCAACGCATACGACCGTATGGCGTTTGAAAGACTGTGTAACGAATTTAACGTTTCAAAAGACGCGGACTGGAGACAGAAAGCATTTCCTACCAGCACCGGCCTCGGGGACGTTCTCATTCGGGGCCAGTCCGGGAATTGGACGCAGACTGATTTTAGACACGATCACTCCGGTGACCACATCGTCAGTCGGAACGCCGGGAATTTTGACCCCGCGATGATGACATTCGGGCCGGAAGTGTCTGGAGGTCGGCACTGCGGCGTGTTTTCTTGTAAAATGTTACCTCCGAAACGGGTTCACGTCGATTACATACAGCAGGCTGCTGAGGTTCAGAACGCGTGGGGTACATTTATGTTAGATACGGGTCTAGGGTTCACGCAGGCCGGGGTTACTCGCGTCAACGACTCCATTCGCACGTACGTCTGGGCCATCCTCGGCGCACAGAAGCAAACTTGCAGTTCTATACTGGGCACGGGAACAGCGTTTGATGCACAAAAACAATTCTTGGCACTTGTAGAGGACGCCATCTCAGCTAGGGTGGACCTTGAGAAGGCGATCCAGAATTATCAAGACGTTTTGCAGAATGCCAGCACTCCAGTAGACTATGTATTTGGAATAGGTCTTTATATGGCGCCGAGCAATATGATACTACGAGACGACCCGGTTGACGGTTACAATAATCAGATCGTAATCGCCACCGCCAATCAAAAAATCGGCCACAACGGTAACGTGAACACGGATATCATCAAGCGCACAACATGATCGGGTTCACCCAATCTGCGATTGGTGTTGATGTTGTAAATTCAAATAAAAATGAAAAATATTTCATAAAACCCCCAATTCACGAATTGGCCACCCCATCAAGTTCATTTGAACCCGTTGTTTCACCCACACCCCCAATCGTCAACAGACCAATCGCGATTGGAGAAACACCAATCAATCGCAAATTGGGTGAAATTGGAAGCACAACACACGAGGAGGAGAAATTAGGGCTCGTCATCGCCCTCGTGGCGGTAGGACTACTAGCGCTTTGGTTGTAGGAACTTCCAATCTCGATTGGTGGCAGAGAATAGTAGGAGACCGGCGATTGCCACGATTAAAGCCCAAGTATTATTGGCGAGCAATCCGACCGTTTTTGATAATATAGATAACAAGTAAGAAACGATACTTCCGATCAGTCCAGGTAGTGCGGCAGCCGCCTTTCCAGCTAATTTAGCTAGAAGATTGGCCAGGGCTTTTAGTTGTTTTTTTACCCACTCCTTGGCTCCACCGGATGGCGCGGGTGCTGGCGCGGGTGCTGGTGGTGGCGCGGGTGGTGGCGCCGCACCACCAGTGAAAGCTAGAACTATGGTTGATATAGTCATGCCGACAGCTGCGAGGATGCTTGCTATCGTGACGCCCTGCTCTCTGAACAGAGTGCGAAGACGCTCACCGAGTGTCGTGTCCTCGTGCAGAACCCTCGATATTGTTTCGCGGATCCGACTTATTTGTGTGCGGAGAGCCTCACGGTTAGCCGAGGCGGCCTCCAAGCGAGCTTCTCTTTCGTCCCGCAAAGACCGCAGTCGTTCGGCGATCCGCTCGTAGATTCTCTATCGTCACCGGCTTCCTCCAAGTTTTCTTTCTTCTAGCGCGATATGTTCATCCAGCGCCGTGAGTTTGGAGAGGTTAAGGACCAGTTCGCCCCGGACCGTTTGTAGAGCCTTATCGAGTCCACGGGAGTTCGCGATGAGGTAACGGTGGGTCATCGTTGAGTAAATTTTTTCCCAATTGCGATTGGACGCTGAACGTGGTCTCCATCGTGTTAATAACGTCGGTGGCTATTTGAGGGACCTCGCTGAGCTCGACCGTTTCTATCGCGGCGGCCGTCTTCGCCATCGTTTCGTCGGTAGACTGTAGGGCCGTTACAGCGCGGGCCGGCATAATTGGTTTACCACGCTTCCAATCTGGAAATCCTAGTTCGTTCCTTATGATTTCGCCACCGCCCCGTTTTCCAGCAATGGTGCCCATTGCTAGGGGTTTTCCGGTCTTCATGTTGACGATCGGGTCATCTGATGCTTTTAGTCGCAACCTACCACGCATATCCAATTCAAACTTGGAGTAGTCTCGACCGACAGATGGGACCAGATATTGTTCTGCCAAATTGTTGTAGTAGTCGTTTACAGCTCCCTCAAGTAATTTCTGACTTTGACCAACGCTGCTGGTAGCGCCACCTATTTCCCCCAATTGCGATTGGATTGGAACTGGAGTCTCTATGAAGGGCGTATCACCATAATCATCGACGTAATCGTTATAATCATCGTAGTACTCTTCTCTGCCGATTTCATCCATGTTAATATCGTAATCATCCATTTTAATTTTTTCAAAATTATTAATTATGTATTAAAGACAAAACCATACGGGTTTAATAGTTTCAATAAAATTAGTTATGTCTTCGAGTCAATACGGTCGCAACAAAGTCAATCCATACCGCAGACTGCGTGAGCCCCTCGGGGCAAAAGGCGTGAGACAGAGTGTCGTTATTACGAACAACCCATCGACGATCGACCAGAACCAGCAGCTCTTAGTCCGCTTCCCCAACCTCGGAACTCACGACGTCATGTGCCGGTACTGTTCGCCTCGCGTTCACTATTTCGCTAACGTCGACGGACGCGGACCGAACCGTCGTTCAGAACCTGGGTCGCGCCATAGTCAAGAAGACTATGCTAAAGATTTCTGGTAATGAGGTGATGTCGATCGACGACAGCGACGTCTACCATTGCTATCAGGACCTGTGGAAGACGGCACAAGAGCGCGAAAACGCTGTCTATCAGGGTATTGACACCAGCAAAAATAAGAACGTAACCAAACTTAGAATCGGGGCTGCTAACAAGGCAGATAACAACGCGAGTGACAACGCGGTCGCGGGCGCTTACGGCAACCGCTTCTACATCCCGCTCGACTTTGAGTTGCTGGAGAGCCACATGCCCTACTTTCAGAGTGCTTTGGCTGACCGCCTCGAATACGAACTAACGTTCAACGACTACGGCCGAGTTCTCATAGCCAGCGACATGTTATCGACGTATACGATCGACAATGTTTCGCTGGAGTACGACATGGTCACGATGCCCGAACTCGCGCGATTGATCAGAACCCAGTACGCCGGGCGCGTTGCCATAAACTTTACGACCGAAGTTCTTCGCCACCGCAAGATGAAGAAAGACAAATGCGACACATTGTGGAATATTAATGTCAACGTCCCCGCCCGCTCGATGAAAGGTATACTGATGTTGTTCGATGATGCTCGGTTCGCGCTCGGTGCTAGAAAAACCGACAAATTCTATAACCCCAAAATCACGAAGGTAGAGGTGACGATCGAGGGAGTACCCAATCAACTCTACAGCGCGGGTCTTCGCGCGCACCAGCAGTGGGACGAAGTAAGAAAGCAGTTTGCTGCCGGCTCTAAGCGCTCTCCGGAGGTTGCAGCAGTTGCCAAAGACCTGCATCTCTCGGCCGTCTCCCTCGCGGAGTTCCTGAATACCAAATACGCGTACAACTCAACATCGAAAGATGGTCGATACGTCTCAGCACTCTACTAAATCTAACGATTTATTAATAAAAAAATCATCTAACGATTTATTAATTAATAAATTTGATAATTCTAAAGAATTAATTAAGAAAATTAGCAATCAATACCAATTCACGATTGGAGATGCCCACTCTGCCATAATATGTGGGCAGACAGGATGTGTAAAAACGGTTTTCATCCTAGACTTGCTCGAGGGCTCCTACCGCGATGCCTTTCGTCATATTGTGATCCTGTGTCCCACTGTGCGGCACAACGATACTTATCAGCGGCGCCCGTGGATATGGACCGACCCTGAGGTATACGTTATTGACCCCGATGATAGGCTTCACGATTGGCTGCGTGGTTTATACCAAAAATTCCAGGGTGAGCCCACCCTATACGTGATTGATGATTGCTCAGCCAAGGCGGCGATGACCAAAAAGAAGGACATGCTCTCCGAGCTCGCATTTTCTGGCCGCCATGATAGGCAAAGCGGTATGGATATTCCACTCAAAAGGGTTACAACGTCCCGTCCTCAAGGATCTGCGCGAGCAAACGAAATGGGTCGCCCTCTTTCACTGCAAGGACCGAGACTCATTCGATGACTGTCTTCGAGAGAATGACGTTATCCCAACGCGCGAGGAGTGCCTGGAGGTTCGACAGATGCTTTCGGAAACT
Organism: Conchocele bisecta; assembly: GCA_029237695.1. Lineage (NCBI taxonomy): Eukaryota > Metazoa > Mollusca > Bivalvia > Lucinida > Thyasiridae > Conchocele > Conchocele bisecta. Next base: position 49,278,311 of record CM055266.1, read on the forward strand.
AAGCACGCCAAGCTTTTGCTAAAGACTGATCAACCAACTGCTTACGAAGTTATCAATTAATTTATTACAAAGTAATTTTAAGAAAATTAGCAATTACTTAACGCTCGTTAGTAATTGCCGAGTAATTTTATAATTTTCTTAAAATTAATTAGCAATTACTGAACAATGCTGAACAAATGCTTAACAAATGTTGAACAAATGCTGAACAATGGTTAACAATGTTAACAATTTGGTGCTCCGCTGCGAGCTTTGTTGCGAGCATAATGGTGATCATAAGTATCGGGTGGTGCGCTTTTATTATTTTAATAAATTTGAAAAAATTAAGAAATAAATATGTTAAAGTGATGAGACTTGTTAGAATAGTAAAATTAATTTTGAAAAAAATGAACTGCGACGAACTTCTCGATCAGCTAATAGAAGAAACCTCAATTCCGACTGCCAACATCCTGAAAGATAATTATCCGACAGAGCAATCGGAATCAACTCCAACGGCGGTTGGTATTGGGTGCAGTGCAACGACTCCGAATGAAAATGAAAATGCGGCGCGACGAGAGCGGCTAGCTGCGCTGGTTGCTGGGGGACAATCGGAGCATTATCTCGGTAGGCGTCTCTCAGTTTTTCAGGTGGATAAGATGTCAGATGCAGAGATCGATAAAATGTATGCGCGATACGAATCTAGGTTAGGTGCGGAGATGACAAAAACTCTCGGATCGGCGGCTATTTATTTGTACGCAACCGCCGTTAGTATACTTCTCCCTATACCAAACACCTCGGGGTTGATTGACGATCTAGAGACTGACCCTTTTATAGGTCACACTCTTAGAACAGCCTGCTGCTCAATTTATCACAAGTTTGGAATGTACTTAGCTCCGCTGACAACCGCGTTGACCACGGGTAAACACTGTCAATTTGGACATATATGCCCACGAACTATAAGCTCTAATACAAAATATAATTTTGAAAATGATGATACAAGACACACCAGCGAGAGTGACGGAGTTGAACCCGATTGCTCCAACCCAATCGAACCCGAGTGTTACTCCGCCACTGGATGACATACCGCATATAACAAATCCCAAAAGACAGGCAGCTGGGCGGGCGGCGGCTGCCACCCGAAAAGCTAAACAAGATACTCGCCGAGCTTCGAGAGGCTAAACTCCAATCGAGATTGCAGCCAATTAGTGAATTGATGGGGACGGAGAGAGCAAAACATCTGAAGACAGAGTTGAGTACAACAACACCCCCAATTCACGAATTGGAAGCACACGCAAATTCTTTGAATTTGTCACCCAATTCACGAATTGGGGGTTGGAGTTGGGTGAATCCGATTGAACCCAAATTCGTGAATTGGGTTGTTGGTGGTGGTCTGGCAGTTGTTGGTGCCCTGTGCGTGTGGAAATACCCCCTATTATCGAAAAAACAACCAGCCAGTGTTCAGAAGAAAGTTACGAAACACCAATCATCAACAATGTTGAATTTGGATGCCCCCACCCTTTTTAAACATTGATTCGCCACACCCCCCTTTTATATGCAATAATTATAACAATGGCTGAACAAGATGGTAAAATGTTAGTGAATGCGCTTTATCACGCCGTGGTGATATCGGGTTTCAGTATCGGGTATCTCGACTATCAAAGATGGCCCTAGGAGGATCCGCTCCCAAATTGGACTTTACTGTGAGAGACGTAGTAGGCTCGCGACCTTAGATGTAGCGGCCGCAGTTTTGGACCCGAGATTATCTAGTTAAAGCTGGTAATTCTACCAGTTAATATATGGAAATAAATGGCTTCAATCGCAGTAATAGTAGGTGGTGCGCTTGTAAACGCATTGGCGTTCAGCGGTAGCAACTTTATATTCTCTAAAATGAAAAGCTCGAACGTGGATGAGGAGCGTAAGCGTCACGATTTAGCTGTAGAACAACTCAATAGCGCAAAGGAAGCGTGGTCGAAAAAACGAACCGCCCATCTGGACTGAGTCAATGAAGAGCTTCGCCACGAAAATCACGCCGCGCAAACTTTTCAGAACGTTGAAGAAGCCAACCGCGAGTACGCGCTGGCATATCCGCACAAAAGTCTCGATCCAATGGATCGCGAGCCCCACTTTCAGATTTCTATGTACCGTCAGAGCCCAAAAAGACCGCGAGATCGCGTTCATCGTCGTGGGAATGGGTGTGGTGGGTCTCGTCGGTTACTATATAAAATAATTAATTAATTAATTAAAACAATTTTGTTTATAAAAATATATATATAGAACGATGTTAGTTGACGAACTTTATTACGCTATGATCGATGTAGGCTACACTGCCCAAAAACATCGTTTACCTGGTGCAAAGAGTATGATTCGTCTGGCCCGAGATTGTCTCGAGACGTGGCGCGAGGACGAAAAAGCGGCCACCCTTTTCGCAAAGCGGATGTTAGATTCCTCCGAGTTAGATTCCCCAGAATTCCCTCTCCTGTTCCAACCCAAACGCGATTGGGGCTGCAGCGAAACTTCCAACAAATGTTTATTATTAACGACGCAGTTACCGGACGAACTGGCGAGGGCATGTTGGAGATTGTCCGATATATTAGAATACTTCGCATACGAAGAACACACGCAAACTTGATACCAAACTAACGCGCAAGCTGTCGAATACATACTATAGCCCACGTGGCTACTGGAAGGGCCTCGCGGCCATCAAGAACCTCGCGGCGGCGACCAAGGTTTCAGAAAACGCTGTCAAGGAATGGCTCAAGAAGCAGGCCATCTGGCAGATCTATTTACCCGCGCCTCACAATATTCCGCGCCCAAAATTCGACGTACCGGTGCCGAACCAAGTTCACCAAGCGGATCTCCTGTTTCTCCCTCACGATCGCGTCGGTCGCAAAACGTACAAGTACGCACTGACAATCGTTGACGTAGCGAGTCCTTATAATGGGGCTGAGCCGTTGGCCACTAAAGAGTCTAAGGAGGTGGCCGAGGCTCTTTCCCGAATATATAAGAGGAGTCCTCTCAAATGGCCGAATCTTCTCCAGGTCGATCCCAGCCGCGAGTTCATGGGCGCCGTCTCTCATCTATTGTCTAAGCACAAAGTTTCTATCAGACGCGGCCGCGTCAACATCCACCGGGACCAGGGGATCGTGGAGCGCTTCAATCGAACCCTGGCTGAGAGGCTGTTCAGACACAAATATGCTAAAGAACTTGTAGACCCTCATTCGCGATCGACCGAGTGGGTGGCCAGACTGCCCGCCGTGATCTCCGCACTGAACGGAGAGGTGACCAGATTGATAGGTAAGAAGCCCGTAGATGCCATCAAGTCTAAAAAGGTGACGAGCAAGCCCTCTGCCGTCTCGCGCGGACGACCCGTTGGTTTAGAGGAGCAGCAATCGCCGATTGCGCTTCCATCGGATGTTGACGTCCGGTACCTCTATCAACCGGGAGAGCTCGAAGGTGGCAGCCGCCGCGCGACTGATCCCGTGTGGTCTCTGAATGTATATCATCTGGATCGCTCTATTACCAAACCCGATGAGCCCATGCTCTATTATTTGGCTGATGGTCCATCTCGCGGTTTTGTTCCCGAAGAACTTCTTATGGTACCTTCTGACACCCAGCTACCCCCGGATCGTTAGAGTCTTTAGTATTCTATCCTTTTTTACCTATCCTATAGGCTCTGTGTGTAACCCGTCTTCCATCACTCTCCTCTTGTCGTAGTACGCCAACAACCCCAACTTCTCCTGCCTGTACGTCTTCATCACCCCGTTAACCATTCGGAATCCCCTGTTCTCCGCCATATCCCTACCCCCTTCGAGAGCACTCTTGTATCTTCCCCAAGTCAGATCGTTAGATCTCTTCGACATCTCCTTGGCCGAGTGCTTAGATTTTCCGTCACCACTCACGTAGTAACACTTGCTACACAGAGCGATGGCTCTATCTCCCTCGAATTCCAGCTTGAACAATCCCGGAGTTCTGTTGCTCCACGCGTCCCACGCCAACCACTCGGTCTTCTCCTTATTGAACTTTCTCTTCATCTTCTTTCTCTCACCACCTCTGCCAGCGTCTTCTCAGACACCGCGAAGTACATACTGTCAGTGTCCATCTGTATAAGTTCGAAATCTCCGCGATCCACGTACTTGTCCAAGAAGTCGTAGTAGAACTCCAGCATCCGGAGCTTGGCCAACTGGTAGACCGCTATGCCACACTGAAACGGTCTGTTGATCACCACTCGAGTCTTCCTGCTCGATATCTCGTAAGCCTCCCCAATCTCCTCCAGGTCTTCGAACCACGCCGACCTCAGTGCCCGGTCGACAGTCTTCTCATCCTTCGTATATGTGGTGTTCAGGTGTCTCTCTTGTGCCTCTATCAGCTTGCCACAACACGCGTTGCCAACCAGTTTGAATATCTCCGCCAACACCGCCTTGCTCTTGTCTACTTCCCCCGTCCGTCTGGCAGCGGTGACCTCTTCCACGAACCATTGAAACGGTTTGCCGGGCGTGTAGTCTATCACCCTATGCACCGCCTTGACGACCAGACCGTGCTCCAGATACCACTTTAGCTGTGGGGAGTATATGATCATCTTCTTGGCGGACATTGCCCCCACGAGCTTTCTCTGTCCTTCGACCCTTTTCCTCCCGGTCCCGGCCAGGTAGTCCTTCATGTGCTGTGGAACCTCGTTCTCATCGACTTCTCGATTAACAAACAGCGGTGACATTTCCGAGAACTTGTCTCTCAACGTTTCCGGGACCTCTATATCCAACTCCGCAAATCCGAACCACTTTTCACTCCTGACCTTCCTCACGAAACAGTCTATATACGACTGTCTTTCCGGGTCGTCACACGTCCATATCGTCTCCTCCCCGCACGGCATGTCTTTCGACAGGGTAGACAGATACAGCGCATTGGCGTCGTACCCCATCACCGCCTTGCACATCTTTTCCTCCCGACTACCTACCTGACCCCTGATCGTCGACCTGCCAGCCTCTGCTTATCTGGAGAACACTATGGACGGACCACCGACCAATCCCTGCTTCATCATCTCATAAGTTTCAGACTTCGGCGACCACAGCTCGGGCGTGTCCGCCTTCCCATCGATCGACCCGCGGAGTAGGCAAACACCGGGCAGAGACACAGCATCCTTGAGTATATCCACACCTCTTCCTCTGTAGAACTCCGTCATCTTAGTCAGAGCCTCCAGGAACGGTCCGACATCCAAGTCGTTGTAGTGTTGCAACCATTCCTTGAACGTCTTCATCCCATTTTCTTGGAATACCTTCTTACACTCTTTCCACTCGGACAACGACAGTAGGAACTCACCCTTCAACTTCGAGTACCACTCGGGATAGTCGTGGCACCCCGGATGGTCGAGCTTGTCCGCGCTATCGAACCACTCGTACGGGAAGTGAGACTTTATCGTTTTACAGTCGTACGCCTTAACCCACCGGTCGTACGTGGTACCGGGTCCCAGATACTGGATGATGTCGAGAAATCTAAACTCCGGGGTAAACAGAAACATCGTCGTGCTGGCTCTCTTTCCGACCATCATCTTATTCACGGTGGCCGCCAACTTCTCTACAAAGTACTGCTTGATGAGGTTCAGGTCGTACCTGCTACAGTTGAACCCCACCACCGGGACTTGGTCAATCCAAGAGACAATCTTTGCTTGCTGAGACTTCGATAGCATATCTATATCGGCCGGCAGATACTTCTTCCTAACCCCCTCCCTGATTGCCTGGCCTCTCATCTGTAGCTCGGTCACGAACTTCTCGACTAGCGTGTCAGGATCTCGTTCGCAGATGTGGGTTATCCCTTCATGCATCGTATCCCAAAGACACAGATATAGGAACGTGCTCGACCTCGAAGGTCAGGTCTTTGGTGGGTTGAGTGGTTTTTGACTTGTCGAGATACGCCTCGAAGTCATAGACTATCTGGTGAGGGTACAGAGTCGTCTCCTCCTCGCGCGGTGATTGTGGATAGTAGGTATTCACCTCATTCAACCACTCGCACTCCCACATCACCACCAGCTCGTAACCCTCATCCCTTATCTTGGCGTCTTGAATGTTCGTCCTCTTGTACAGCGATCTCGCGTTACCTCTCATGCAATGCCTCGGACACCCGTGCCAGTAGCATCCGTGAAACTGAAACACGGTTTCAGTCTCGTGACAGTAACCGTCGACCGGATCGCAGGCCACCCACCTCTCACCACCGTGACCACAGTCGGCGTGATGTATGTGCTTTCCCACCCTCTCCTCTTCTCTGTTCAACCATTGAATCGACCTCGCGCTCGCTGACCCCTTAGGGTAGAACGCCTTCTCGTAGGCCGACTGCGGTCTCTAAACCCTCTTACCTGGACATGTCACCACGGTCTTCCCACCCATGCAGGTGGTCGCGTGCCTGTGCATGTTACACGACTTTGTGAACCGTTGTTGGCATCCGGAGCACCCGTACTCGTTCGTCATCTTGCGGAGGTTCGTTATGAGGAACGAGTGACCTCCAAACATTCCTATCGTCATTGTCTTCTCCCCAACCGCGTCGTAGTTTGCCGGACACTTCATTAGGTACCACACTCCGTCGGCGGTGGGCTCGTAAACGCGAATGCCCATCTTGAAGTGCTCTTCGACCTTCTTAATATCTTTCAGGGGAATTCCCTTACTATCCGGTCCGTTATCGTGACCGAGATATTCGTTAGCTAGAGTTCGTGCCTTCTCACAACAGTGGTCTGGTCTCCCTCCACGGTGGATGGCTATGCACCTAAACAGACACAAGTAGTCGTCGTACGTGTCGACGGAATACATTCCCTTTTTCTGTCTTAACCAGTCTGGGAGTTTTCCCGCTCCCATGAGAAGTCGATGATCATCTTCACCTCGACCGATATCCAACGAACGAAGGTCCATTTTGTGTTTGGTCTATCAACTTTGTCGATGTCCATTCGACCTTTCTCTCTATCGGTTATCCAACTCTCCGCTTTGGAAATCTCGTTTATCCACGGACTGCCCTTTGATTGTTTGTGATAGATCATCGTTTCGTCGTTCTCGATGTTCCTAATACGATACGAGCACGAATACCTCAGATAACACGCCGTGGTCATCTCTGGACGAATTTTATTCATTATGCGATTAGCGATCTCCCCATCTACCCCCCTCTCGAAAGTCCATACTATCTTCCTCCTACCCCTATCAACAGTTTCCCTAGCTTCGGCATATTCGGCGAGAACCCTGGGACCCTCCTCCACCAAAGCTCTGGCGATATCTCTCCTACTCTTAGGAGGTCTCCCAACCAACCCTTGATAAATCTTATTGTAGTACGCCTTGTATAGTGGTTTTCTACGCGCGCTGGGATCTTCTTTTACACGCTGCGCGTAAGCAGTGGCACGCAGACTGGCCGTCGTCTTGTTCTCCATTTTCTCGGAGCGTTTTTCAGGGTCAGCGGCATCGTCCGGTCGAAACCGCACGTCGCAGCCTCTCCTCGTAGCGTTTTTCGGGTCAGCGGGCAGTCGTCCGGTCGAAACCGCACGTCGCAGCCTCTCCTCGTAGACGACGGCTCGCGCGTCACTTATCCTATCTGCTATATCTTTCTTGAGTCTCAAACCTCTTAGGGAAATCCCCAACTCTTAGCTTGCTCTCTCATTTGCTTTATGGTAGACATTATATACTGAGTATAACCAATAGATTTTTATCTTCAATAGGGTGTAAGTTTATATTTTATTTGTAATTAATGTACCTTATATATAAGGACAGATTGCTGTAATATACTGAGTATAACATAGGGATTCTTATCTCTAATAGGGTGTATCTTCTCATGTCATAAATATATGGTCTCGCGGTAGTAGTATATAAGAGTCACCAATGATACCACCATGCGGTGGGGGGCGCCGCGCGTAGCCGTTGCCTTCCAGAGGGTGGTGGTATCATTGTGACTCTTATATACTACTCGTGCATTATTTAGTACAATATGTAGTACAATGTAAGTATATTAACAACAATCTGGCAAAGTCGGACTTCTTAAATGTGTAAATTTTGGAGACCTGTGCATCTGTGCAGTCTGATCAGTGTCTGCAATGATTACAAATATACTAGTAAAATTACTATACATTCATATAACCATATTTACAAGTGGTCATTTTAAAGAATATTTACATTGTTATCAAACGGCAATCGTACGGTTGATTCAATGTGATATTTGTCGCTAAATATTACGTGAAACCGTACACGTAAGTGGTAGCAGATACAGATATAAATCAGTAGGCTACGTCCTTGATGGCTACAATTATGTATTACAATTATCATGATTATTGTGTCGCAGTAAATATGCACGTGATTCAATACCAACACACTAAATACTAAAACATGTTTGGCCCAGTGTCACCATGGCGTATATTTTGGCACTATCATAATTATACCCCACGCAACGAGTTATGGGGTGGGGGGGGGTATACTTGAGTCAGGTTGTCCGTCCGTCCGTCCGTCCGTCAGTCCGTCCATGCTGTGTCAAATCCACGACCGTCCAATCCCCGCTGATCCAAAGGTCAAGGTTACATACTTAGTATGTTTACAAAACTTAACATCAGAGAAATATTGTTATAACTTCTATTTCCTTCATCTAAAATGCTTAATATTTCACACATGCATTCCTGTAAGGCTCTACCACCATGCCGTGCCAAATCCATGATCCACCAACAAACGCTGATTCCAAGGTCAAGGTCAAATACTTAGTCTCTTTACAAAACTTAACATCAGAGAAATATGTTATAACTTCTATTCCCTTCATCTAAAATGCTTAATATTTCACACATGCTTTCCTCTAAGGCTCTACTATCATGCTGTGCCAAATCCGTCTAACACCCGCTGATCCCAAGGTCAATGTCAAATACTTGGTCGCTTTACAAAACTTAACTTCAGAGAAATAAGTTATAACTTCTATTTCCTTCATTGAAAATTCTTAATATTTCACTCGTCTATTCCTCTAAAGTTGTACTATCATGCTGTGACAAATCTACGACCGTCCAATCCCCCGCTGATCCCAAGGTCAAGGTCACATACTTAGTTTATACAACACTTAACATCAGAGAAATATGTTATAACTTCTATTTCTTTCATCGGACATTCTTAATATTTCATGCATGCATTCCTCTAAGGCTCTACTATCATGCTGTGACAAATTCCCGCTGATCGCGACGTCATGGTCACATAGTTAGTCTCTTTACAAAACATAGCATCAGATAAATATGTTATTACTTCTATTTCCTTGCTCGGATCTGCTTCACATTTCACACACGCATTGCTCCAATGGACCTCTACCACCCTGTGACAAATTCACGTTCATGCCCCTCCCGCTAAGCCCAGAGTCAAGATCACAAGCCCACACACTTGGAAAATTTTACATATTTTAGGGGTATCTGGGCCCACGCGGGAGGTATTTCGTAAGCCTCGCTTACTGACCGATCTAGTTATACATCTGTGATGCGCTTATTTTTCTTAAAATTTCCAAATCGTATTTTTATGTTGATTTTTTAAACATTCGACAGGCGAAACAGTAAATTAAACGAATTAAGCCCTGTGCCCAGTTCTATTTGTTACATAATGCTGATTCTGTGATGGTGTTACCTAGAAATTACCGGTTGTATGGTTATTTAGTTTCAAATGTCATGGCACAAGTCGTCCATATATTATAAAAAATAATCGACAAAATCACTACTTGTTTCCTCGAAGGAAACCGAAAAAATAGACAACTGTCTGAACCACTATGAAAACAACTATACCATTCTGCTATATCCAGCATTAAAATGTTTGTGAGCCACAAATAGTAAAGCGTACGGTTATAAATAGGACAACGTCCACTTATTGCAATGACGCAACTATTTCAAGTGTCAAAATCAGACGTGACGTTGTTAAATTTAACTTCGCGACGTCATTTTCAGGCTTCCATGACGTTGTCATTAAGGCTGGTTTTCACAGAGAGCGGCCCATTTTATTTAACTGATTTTTAGCTCGACTATTCGAAGAATAGTTAGAGCTTATGTTGTCACCTCAGCGTCGGCGTCGGCGTCGGCGTCGGCGTCGGCGTCGGCGTCGGCGTCGGCGTCGGCGTCGGCGTCGGCGTCAGCGTCCGTGTCGGCGTCACCGTCACGCCTTGGTTAAGGTTTTTAGTCAACCTTGTATATGCAATACTACTGGCCCTACACCCACCATACTTGGAAAACTTCATCTCCTAGTGATGTACATCAATAACCCCTGATCTATATTTGACATTGACCTACATTTCCTCTTGAATCACTTGTTAATTCCCATTGGTTAAGGTTTCTAGTCAACCTTGGTTAAGGTTTTTAGTCAAGCTTGTATATGGAATACTACTGGCCCTACACCCACCATATTTGGACAACTTCATCTCCTAGTAATGTACATCAATAACCCCTGATCTATATTCATGATATTTGACCTTGACCTACATTTCCTCTTGAATTACTTACTTAATACCCCTTTGTTAAGGTTTTTAGTCAAGCTTCGTTAAGGTTTTTAGTCAAGCTTGTACATGGAATACTATTGTGCATACAGACAACATACTTGGACAACCTTTTCTCATAGCGATGTACATCAATAACCCCTGATCTATATTTGACCTTGACCTACATTTCCTCTTTAATTACTTAGTTAATTCCTTTTGGTTAAGGTTTATAGTCAACCTTGTATATGGAATACTACTGGCCATACACCCACCATACTTGGACAACTTCATCTCCTAGTGATGTACATCAACAACCCCTGATCTATATTTGACATTGACCTACATTTCCTCTTGAATTAATTACTTAATTCCCCTTGGTTAAGGTTTTTAGTCAAGCTTGTAGATGGAATACTCCTAGCCCTACACCAACCATACTTGGACAACTTCATCTCCTAGTGATGTACATCAACAACCCCTGACCTATATTTGACCTTGACCTACATTTAACCTTGAATTACTTAGTTAATTCCCCTTGGTTAAGGCTTTTACTCAACCTTGGTTAAGGTTTTTACTCAAGCTTGTAAATGCAATACTATTGTGCATACAGACACCATACTTGGACAACCTTTTCTCATAATGATGTACATCAATAACCCCTGATCTATATTTGACCTTGACCTACAATTCCTCTTGAATTATTTAGTTAATTCTCTTTGGTTAAGGTTTTTAGTCAAGCTTGTATATGGAATACTCCTGGCCCTACACCAACCATACTTGGACAACTTCATCTCCTAGTGATGTACATCAACAACCCCTGATCTATATTTGACCTTGACCTACATTTAACCATGAATTACTTAGTTAATTCCCATTGTTTAAGGTTTTTACTCAACCTTGGTTAAGGTTTTTACTGAAGCTTGTAGATGGAATACTATTGTGCATACAGACACCACACTTGGATAACTTTTTCTCATAGGGATGTACATCAATAACCCCTGACCTTTATTTTACCTTCACCTACATTTAACCTTGAATTACTTCTTTAATGTTTATAGTCAAGCTTGTATATGGAATACTCCTGGGCCTACATCAACCATACTTGGACAACTTCATCTCCTAGTGATGTACATCAATAATCCCTGACCTATATCTGACATTGACCTACATTTAACCTTGAATTACTTACTTAATTTCCCTTCGTTAATGTTTTTAGTCAATCTTGGTTAAGGTTTTTATGCAGGCCGCAGCCATCTTGTTTGTCAAGCTATGTGTACATCGAAAACCCTCGTAGTCGAGCTACGGCTCTTGTTTTCTCTTATTGATGCTTTCTGGTATACATTGTATTTAATGTATTTATATACCATGGTCCGTTACTTCAACCTGTGCATGGAAGGTATCTCACTGCCATTAGCAAAGTCCAACCATCCATTGTGAAGGTACATGTATGCATGGTAACACATTTCTGCCACACATGTACCTACGTAATCTTATTCACACGCTATATGTCGTCTTAAGTAAATACTTATCGTTTCATGTCGATTTAACCACTGGACAAGACGAAAACAATTGGACGAGATAACTAACAAAAAAGCTCGTCAAAACGTAATACTGCTCACTCGTGTCATCCAGTTTTACATGATTGTTTGATCTCAAAACATTGAAACTTTAACGCGTAATTGCCACTTACACGGTCACGTGGTTTTCTCGAAGTGACACCGTTTCTGAAATACGTTTCCCGATGGGACGTAGCCTAATGTTTCTAAAATTTATTTTCTTAAAAAATCTTCCTCACCAAATACGATGATTTGTGTGTTGTATGGTCACACTAATATCAGGTTCGACAATGTCTAACCGTGGGTAAATGTTTGCCGTGTCACGAGGGATCTGTTTGAACCCCAAGGCCGTAGCACGCGGGTTCAAACAGTTCAAACGTTATTGTTACCTTTTCGTTGGAAATATCGTGTAATTTTAGCTTATATGTAGTACTTTTGGTACTTTGATAACACGTTACATTCAAATAGCTGATGTACACATACATATTCCGGGGCCGCATTACACGTGGCGTCATGCAGGTGCCTCATCCTACGCATCAATTTCAAAATTTCAGTGCGACCGTTGTGAACTGGTCTGGTGATGTAATGGCGCATTTTAGTAACGTCATGGGACACATGCATTACGTATATTGTTTGTAGGTGTTGGCTTGGCCCCGGAATGAGCATTGTCTACATCCATGGTCAAACAGTACGCGCTGTACGTTTGAACACGGCTGTGAGCGGTGTCAAACAATGGCAGTCATGTAACAATATCCTTTCCCGTGCAGATTACGCTCACACTGGTTTCCTGACGCTACAGTACTTCTTGAACAAGGCGATAATTGAGACGCACGAGTCCGGGGTCAATATCAGCACAGACTACAAGGTGGAAATAGCCAAAATGGCGTACCCAACGCACATGGACGACGCAATGATTGCAATCCTACAGCGGAATCTCCCGTTGTACATCTTCCTTAGCTTCATCCTGAACGCGCTGCAGATAACGAAGAACATCGCGTACGAAAAGGAAAAGAAGCTTAAGGTAACGTACCTGATACTAATGAGACACACCATGCGAGTTTGTACCTTCCGCATGTACTCTGAAAATGTTGTCAACCTTGGACTCCATTTACGGAAACTATTGTAAAGTTTGTGAACGTATTTCATGACATTACGCAGATGTCCGAAGGTATAAAATGACATGGAGTGTGTCATATAATCTTAGTACTGTAAAACCTTCGAGGGCCTTTACAATACTAAGAGTCTGTGAACTACAGCAGACAATCCCAGTCAGTTTGACTTTTATTACAAGGGCGTGCGTCGTCAGTGGAGGTTCGATGGGTTCGTTTGAACCCCCTTTTTAGTGACAGCATACATTAAATGAGGTCCGCGGTAGCCATTTTCAGTGTTGAATGAGTAGACATTATATTACTAAAATGCCCTACTAACAAAGCAGAGTGAATCGACGCTAAACGTATTGCAATATGCCAGCTTTCAGAAATATGCTTCTTTAATGGACTTACAACTCTTTTACCAGGAGCTAGTTGTTGTCCAAACAATATTTCCGGCGCTACGAAACATTCGAAATATGTAAGGATTAAAGTCTTCGGTTACTTCAAAGCTGATAGTCGAATCACCTTTTCAAAGATTCAGGGGGCCGTTTCACTAAACATCGTACGACTAAAATGTTCGTAAGTGCACATTTAGGATCATTTGGAAATTTCAATTCATGGATTTATATTTATTGAACATAGGCTGCATATTAAGCCTATACTCAATAAATGTAAATCTAATAATTGTTTACAAGAAAACGTTGTTAATGTGGAATTTACAGACTATCATAATTTTGCACTTACGAACAGTTTAGTCGTACGAAGCCCCTGGTGACGCCCATGTAGTAGCTTCCATAGACCCTTGTAGATAGTGAAGTAACAGAAGCCAAAGGCAAAGTAGCTATGATGACAATGAATACCATAGAACCTGTCTAATTCGGAGATCAAAACACATATAGTATATTGGTATATTGGACTATATATCGAATTCCCTCAACCCACTGCAGATAGTGACGAACATCGCGTACGCAAATTTAAAGCTAGGGTTCCATATATTACGTACAACATTTTCTTTATGGAAATGTAATACTTGTATAATTGTGAAAATATTCCACCAGTTATAAAAAAACACGAGTGTCCGCTACACATATATAATCATTCAGTAATCTATAATTTACTGATAGAGACTCGCGGTGGTACATGTATCAGGCTATTTTCATATGCAAATGAGGCAGGATATATTTTTTAATTATTTATGCGTCACCTGAATAATTTCATTATAAACATATAATCAAGTATGATCATGACACATCAACAAATTAATAGCGAGAATAAATAAGTGTTTCCGTTATCATTGTTAAGGAAACATGGTTATACTATAGCCCTTGATATCAAACTGGAACATAGCGTTTGATATAAAAAGTATCATACTGTGAATTAACACGCCTGGTAATGGTAAATCAATGTTCATTTGCCAGAAAATATCATATCTAAAGAATAAAGGAAAACAAATTTCGCCATCAATTGCATTCTGGGATGTGGGACTCTAGCTTTAAAAATCAGCTGACGGCAATGCAGTTGACCAACACTGGATCTGCACTATTCGATAGTCCATCAATGAAACACGCGTCATGCTTTTAACACGCGTTATATATCATTATCAGGCTACAGGTCATATTTGGTCAGAAGCTACACTCGTCACATCTCGTAAGTTCCATTTCTCCAGTCACAGCCACGGAAATGATCTTATAAACGCTAAAGTAATTCGGATAACCAGGGGCCCGTTTCACCAATCTTCATACGACTGAAATGTTCGTAAATGCAAATTTAGGATCGTCTGGAAATTTCAATTGATGGGTTTACATTTATTGAACATAAGCTGCGTAAGCAGCCTATGTTCAATAAATGTAAATCCAATAATTGTTTACAAGAAAACATTGTTAGTGTGCAATTTACAGACTATTATAATTTTGCACTTACGAACATTTTAGTCGTACGAAGTTTAGTGAAACGGCCCCAAGGACTCTTCGATCTCCTTTCCAGTACACAACTGCCTGTGTTAATCTTGCCCATGTGTCAACGTTTCTGAACATATATTGAGAATCCCAACTCGCAATCAAGCAGTTGTATTGGCTGAGCCTGAGCTGTAGCACGTACCACAGCTGAGGCCCAGCCAATTAAGCTGATTGATTGCAAACACAACATTCAAGTAGTTAATTATAAAACAATTGACAGATAGTGTCAAGATTTGCACAGGCCGTGGAGTATGTTGTTTACAGTAATTTTCAATCAGCTCTTAAGGGAAGCACATTTAATACATATTATTTAATAGAACATCATTTTTATGCCCCACCACGATAGTAGTGGAGGGGGCATTTAGTGTTCCCCTTGTCCGTCCGTCCCGTCCGTCCGTCCGTCCGTCCGTCCGTCCGTCACAAACTTTAACGCTCGGGTAAATGTCTCATAATTTCTTCATCCTTCGACCGATCTGCTTCATATTTCATATACACATTGCTCTAATGGTCCTCTACTGCCCTATGTCAAATCCACGTTCGTCCTGCCCCCGCCAAGCCCAGGGTCAAGGTCACATACTTCAAAAACATTAACGCTCGGGTAAATATCTTATAATTTCTGTTCCCTTTCACGGATCAGCTTCATACTTCATATACGCATTGCTCTAATGGTCCTCTACTGCCCTAAGCCAAATCAACGTTCGTCCTGCCCTTGACAAGCCCAGGGTCAAGGTCACATACTTGGTGCTTCAAAAACTTTAACGCTCGGGTAAATATCTTATAATTTCTGTTCCCTTTCACGGATCAGCTTCATACTTCATACGCATTGCTCTAATGGTCCTCTACTGCCCTGTGCCAAATCCACGTTCGTCCTGCCCCCGCCAAGCCCAGGGTCAAGGTGACACACTTGGTGCTTCAAAAACTTTAACGCTCGGGTAAATGTCTCATAATTTCTTCATCCTTCGACCGAACTGCTTCATATTTCATATACACATTGCTCTAATGGTCCTCTACTGTCCTGTGCCAAATCCACATTCTTCCTGCCCCCGCCAAGCCCAGGGTCAAGGTCACATACCCAGTCAAGGTCACATACTAGTGCTTCAACAATTTTAACGCTCAGGTAAATATCTTATAATTTCTGTTTTCTTTCACGGATCAGCTTCATACTTCATATACGCATTGCTCTAATGATCCTCTACCGCCCTGTGCCAAATCCACGTTTGTCCTGCCCCCGCCAAGCCCAGGGTCAAGGTCACATACTTGGTGCTTCAAAAACTTTAACGCTCGGGTAAATATCTTATAATTTCTGTTCCCTTTCACGGATCAGCTTCATACTTCATACGCATTGCTCTAATGGTCCTCTACTGCCCTGTGCCAAATCCACTTTCGTCCTGCCCCCGCCAATCCCAGGGTCAAGGTCACACACTTGGTGCTTCAACAACTTTAATGCTCGGGTAAAAGTCTCATAAGTTCTTCATCCTTCGACCGATCTGCTTCATATTTCATATACACATTGCTCTAATGGTCCTCTACTGTCCTGTGCCAAATCCACATTCGTCCTACCCCCGCCAAGCCCAGGGTCAAGGTCACATACTTAGTGCTTCAAAAACTTTAACGCTCAGGTAAATATCTTATAATTTCTGTTTTCTTTCACGGATCAGCTTCATACTTCATATACGCATTGCTCTAATGGTCCTCTACCGCCCTGTGCCAAATCCACGTTCGTCCTGCCCCCGCCAAGTCCAGGGTCAAGGTCACATATTTGGTGCTTCAAAAACTTTAACGCTCGGGTAAATATCTTATAATTTCTGTTCCCTTTCACGCATCAGCTTCATACATCATATACGCATTGCTCTAATGGTCCTCTACCGCCCTGTGCCAAATCCACGTTTGTCCTGGCCCCGCCAAGCCCAGGGTCAAGGTCACATACTTGGTGCTTCAAAAACTTTAAAGCTCGGGTAAATATCTTATAATTTATGTTCCCTTTCACGCATCAGCTTCATACTTCATATACGCATTGATCTAATGGTCCTCTACTGCTCTATGCCAAATCAACGTTCGTCCTGCCCTTGCCAAGCCCAGGGTCAAGGTCACATACTTGGTGCTTCAAAAACTTTAACGCTCGGGTAAATATCTTATAATTTCTGTTCCCTTTCACGGATCAGCTTCATACTTCATACGCATTGCTCTAATGGTCCTCTACTGCCCTATGCCAAATCAACGTTCGACCTGCCCTTGCCAAGCCCAGGGTCAAGGTCACATACTTGGTGCTTCAAAAACTTTAACGCTCGGGTAAATGTCTCATAATTTCTTCATTCTTCGACCGATCTGCTTCATATTTCATATACACATTGCTCTAATGGTCCTCTACTGTCCTGTGCCAAATCCACATTCGTCCTACCCCCGCCAAGCCCAGGGTCAAGGTCACATACTTAGTGCTTCAAAAACTTTAACGCTCAGGTAAATATCTTATAATTTCTGTTTTCTTTCACGGATCAGCTTCATACTTCATATACGCATTGCTCTAATGGTCCTCTACCGCCCTGTGCCAAATCCACGTTTGTCCTGCCCCCGCCAAGTCCAGGGTCAAGGTCACATATTTGGTGCTTCAAAAACTTTAACGCTCGGGTAAATATCTTATAATTTCTGTTCCCTTTCACGCATCAGCTTCATACTTCATATACGCATTGCTCTTATGGTCCTCTACCGCCCTGTGCCAAATCCACGTTTGTCCTGGCCCCGCCAAGCCCAGGGTCAAGGTCACATACTTGGTGCTTCAAAAACTTTAACGCTCGGGTAAATATCTTATAATTTCTGTTCCCTTTCACGGATCAGCTTCATACTTCATACGCATTGCTCTAATGGTCCTCTACTGCCCTATGCCAAATCAACGTTCGACCTGCCCTTACCAAGCCCAGGGTCAAGGTCACATACTTGGTGCTTCAAAAACTTTAACGCTCGGGTAAATGTCTCATAATTTCTTCATTCTTCGACCGATCTGCTTCATATTTCATATACACATTGCTCTAATGGTCCTCTACTGTCCTGTGCCAAATCCACATTCGTCCTACCCCCGCCAAGCCCAGGGTCAAGGTCACACACTTGGTGCTTAAAAAACTTTAACGCTCTGCTAAATGTCTCATAATTTCTTCATCCTTCCACCGATCTGCTTCATATTTCATATACACATTGCTCTAATGGTCCTCTACCGCCCTGTGTCAAATCCACGTTTGTCCTGCCCCCGCCAAGCCCAGTGTCAAGGTCACATACTTGGTGCTTCAAAAACATTAATGCTCGGGTAAATATCTTATAATTTCTGTTCCCTTTCACGGATCAGCTTCATACTTCTTATACACATTGCTCTAATGGTCCTCTACTGCCCTGTGCCAAATCCACGTTCGTCTTGCCCCTGCCTAGCCCAGGGTGAAGGTCACACACTTGGTGCTTGAAAAACTTTAACGCTTGGGTAAATGTCTTATAATTTCTGTTCCCTTTCACGGATCAGCTTCATACTTCATACGCATTGCTCTAATGGTCCTCTACTGCCCTGTGCCAAATCCACGTTCGTCCTGCCCCCGCCAAGGCCAGGGTCAAGGTCACACACTTGGTGCTTCAAAAACTTTAACGCTCGGGTAAATGTCTCATAATTTCTTCATCCTTCGACCGATCTGCTTCATATTTCATATACACATTGCTCTAATGGTCCTCTACTGCCCTGTGCCAAATCCACATTCTTCCTGCCCCCGCCAAGCCCAGGGTGAAGGTCACATACTTAGTGCTTCAAAAACTTTAACGCTCAGGTAAATATCTTATAATTTCTGTTTTCTTTCACGGATCAGCTTCATACTTCATATACGTATTGCTCTAATGGTCCTCTACTGCCCTGTGCCAATCCACGTTCGTCATGCCCCCACCAAGCCCAGGGTCAAGGTCACATACGTGGTGCTTCAAAAACTTTAACGCTCGGGTAAATATCTTATAATTTATGTTCCCTTTCACGGATCAGCTTCATACTTCATATACGCATTGCTCTAATGGTCCTCTACTGCCCTGTGCCAAATCCACGTTCGTCCTGCCCCCGCCAAGCCCAGGGTGAAGGTCACATACGTGGTGCTTCAAAAACTTTTAACGCTCATTTAAAAAATAATTTGACTTGGAATTTGGCCTCATTTATTATCAAAGCGATATGTGGGGCATCCGTGTTCTATGAACACATTTTCTAGTTATTAAATGTTCGATCACATGGTTTTTATCAACGCAATATAAAATAATATGTTTTAAACAAATTGACGCGACCAATTTGTCTAAAATTAATGAAAATAGTGACTATTGAATAATATGTACATTATGATAAAGACCATATGGTCGAACAGTTAATAAAAAACGACTATTAAGTAATATATATATTGCATTTTCTTTCAGGAAACGATGAAGCTAATGGGTTTGTCGACTTTCATGTACTGGCTCTCCTGGTTCGTGAAGTGCCTGATCTACATGTCGATCATCATCATCATCTACACGATCACCTTCAGCATCAAGCTCGGAGACAATGGGAAGATTCTGAACTACTCCCATCCCACCATCTTCTTCTTCTTTTTCTACATGTACATCACGGCCACAATCGCCTTCTGTTTCATGATCAGCACCTTCTTCAATGGCGGTTAGTATGAAGGTGTTTGCGCGACAATATGGAACCATAAATATTGACCCTAGGCATTTTATTACGTATAATGCTTTATCAGGTAACTAACTTTGTATTAGCCGAATACACACTGACTGTAAACATATTGCTGTATCAGGCATTGACCTGATACGAATATCCGGGTCACAACGAACGTTGTGCGTCACATTACGTTAACTTACCAAAATACGCATTCTTTTCAATGCAAACTATTCTATGTTTTACCATCGGTTAGTATAAAACGTTACCTGATAAATAGAATACCATCCTAGTGTCTGTTAATATGATGTTTATCAAATTCGGCTCTGAAACAGTAGGAATTCCTCGGCGAGCATCGGAATTCCTACGCGTTTCATAAGCGTGCCTGATAAGCTTGCTATCAAGAGACAGTATACAGGTATTCTCTATTTCTGTACTTACTGTATATTGCACATTTTCTTGTCGACTAACCTTTGGCCATTAACACATTAAATCCCAAAAGAAATCCAAACATATATACATTTCCATAAATCATTGAATTCCCATAATAATTTGTGTTTCTCAATAAAATCAATAGTTGATGGCCTTTCATCAAATTTAAACATTTGGGTAGGGTGACATTTTTGTTATTGCTGAAAAGCACTTAATATATTTAAGTCTTGTTTTTGCATTCCATGTGGTTAATAGCCAAAATGTGTCGGCAGAAACGCGTAGAACAGCCAGTAATTATCATATTCAAAATAACCAGGAAGTTTGATTGAGCTGCAATGTGTCAAGTACGAACTGAAAGAATATAAGCTCAGAAAGGTATTACAGTGAAACCCCAGGGTGTTCGGTTTAGAGATGTGTCACTGTTAATCAGGCATTTTATCACTCTGAGCCATAGTTGAGTGATATGCGATATCGAACATACATTTATCACCGGAATTTATCACATTTATCACCAAGGAAAAATCATCAAAAATAAGATCATTTACGTTGTGTTGGTCTCCGGTTGAGATGTTGGACTGTATGAGCACGCGCCTGGTCCTTGTGCTGGAATATAACATGTATATAACAGATGGACCGTATACAAATATTGTAAATATATTTAATATATAAAGAGCAAAGTGGGTTCTTTCTGCGATGTCATTATTATCTACTGTCTGTTTCACGAAAGCTGCCCAAATTTTACGGCTATATAAACAATTCAAAAACAAGATTTCTTTTGATAATATTAAATTAAAGGAAAAATTAAGAATGAGCCTTCTTTTTATTTCGTGAAATTTGGTCAAATATTGATTTTATTGTGAAAACAAAATTTCCCCATGTTAAATCCCCATAGACATCTTCACGGAGTGAAGATGTCTATGGGGATTTAACATGGGGAAATTTTTTTGAATTTCAGAAATACTGGACTGATTTTTAAAATTTAACTTTTGTTTTCTTAGTTAGATCATATCCAAGCTATCTAGTCAGGTTTCCTAGTCAATTTCCAAATTTTATCGTTTTTTGACTCCTCCCACACTTCCTTACCACTTGTTCCCCCCATGTTAAATTCCCATAGACAAATCAATTTTTCGTAATAAAATCAATATTTGACCGAATTTCACGAAATAAAAAGAAGGCTCATTCTTAAATTTTCCTTTAATTTAATATTATCGAAAATAATATTGTTTTTGAATTGTCTATATGGCCGTACAATTTGGGCAGCTTTCGTGAAACAGACTATAGATCCTTCGTCTTCGTACATGGCTGTCGTTATAAGTGCTGGCACGTATACTTTGTTGGCGAATTTTGATGTCGTGTCTCCGTTTCTCAATGAGCTTCCCTTATGCTATCTGGCAATCGTATACATTTGTGTCATGGATCGTGTATGCCAGGCGCAACCCTTAACTCAAATAAACACGTTCACCCTCGATCAATAATCGTCGATGTAATTTCTAGCAAACAAGGCATTCGCGTGTGGGATGTTGAATCGCTTGAATTTGTGCAAATACTGACACAGCCCTTGACTTAAATTAACACTTCCAATAAATGCAACTTGAACTTTTTCTGGCATCAATGATGGACGATTATTATTGATCGCTTCAGCGAACATAGCGTGCTGTTGATTCGCTTGAATTTGTCTTACATGTAAGATACCAGCAAACGCGGCACTCGCCTGCGAGATGTTGTTGAATCGTTCGAATTTGTCTGGTGATAAATTCAAGCGAGTCAACAATAATCGTCGATGACATTTCCAGCGAACACCGCTGCATTGGCGTGCGGGCTGTTGTTTTTCCTCACGTATTTCCCGACGTTCGTTCTAAACGACCGCTACGGCGAGCTGTCACGGCTGGAGAAGATGGCCACGTGTCTGCTGTCCAACATGGGAATGGTGTTCGGCGTGAACGTACTCATGATCTACGAAGGAACAGGTTTGTTTGGGTCCCACGGCCGTAGATAATGTATTGTATATTTACACGGTGCATGATCACGTCGTTACAACAACAACAACAATGGCTTGAAGTGTTGTCAGCGCTCCCACTCCAAAGTAAGTATTATTTTATGTTTTCCTTAATATGCAACGGATTTTGATGTGAAATATGGCGCAGCAAACGCGTCTTCACGAGCTGCATTTGGTGTTCTCTGGACATCGGCACATACTTATGTCGTTTTTGTGAAGAACCGATTTCCGTGCCAGTAAATACGGAAATTGATTCTTCGCAAAAAGGACAGAATTGTTTGCCAAAGTACCGAGACCACAAGATGCAGCTTAACAAGACGGGTTTAATGCGCCATATTATATAATAAGGATAAGTTTCAGTAATTGTTGTTGTTGCTATAACCACGTGATAATGCACATTGATTTATATTGTTCGCTGAAAACCAATATTATACCTTCTCAGAATGTAGGAAACGCCATTTTGAGGGCCTACACAACTGTCTTTGTTCACTTTCCCAAATGTCAATGTTTCGGTACATCTATTGGCAATCCCAACTCGTAATCAAGCAGTTTGATTGGCAGAGCCTGATCTGTAGCTGTGCTAATAATTAACAACTATTTGCAAGATTAGCGCAGGTTGTTGGTCTCGCGGCTTTAGACACCACCACTGCATACCCGAGGCGCCGCTGAACTATTCTGGACCGTTATTCATGCTCCCACGACGATAGTGGAGGGGGCACTTAGTGCTACAAATGTCCATTCGTCTGTCAGAAGGCAAAGTACGCCTGCGTTAGCAACGCGACATCAATGTCAATGGCCAACGGAGGACACCACTCCACCTACATGTAAGTTGTATTAAAATAATCAACAAAAGATGACCTAGCCCCATCTAGGGGGGGGTGTATTTGCTGTTTGATCTAGGTAAATTCGCCCAAAATTCATTATGATGGAGGGGGTGGTGTCCTGGGTCCGCGCCGTTAGCCTGTGTGCCAATGAATACAAATAGTGGAACATTTATCCCGTCAACACAGTGCGTATGTGCCGTGAAACACGGTGCCGTGAAACATGTTTGATATCCTGTAAAAACGACATAATCACTGCGTATGAATATGTGCGGTGAATGGGGTTATTCTTTTGCATTTAAAAGCCATTTTTAGGTCTTGACGGGATAAATAAAATAGTAGGTTAGTGCCGCGAATGGGAAAAAACATCTTGCGCGGTACGGAAACGGGATGTGCTCGGAAGAACCTCGCCCATTTCGTTCCCTAAGCCTTGCCAGATATTTGTTCCCATTCACGGCACTAACCTACTATTCTCTATTAACCGTATACCACCGCATGCTCTAATCTTGCTATATTTGTCAATTGTTTATTTCAAAATACTCTAATACCGTGCTTAGAATGAATCAGCTTGAATAACTGAGCACGAGCTGTGCGAATCACACTGATTGATTGCGAATTAGGATTGCCAATAGAAACGTTGTAATCTGTAGCCGATTTCACCAAAATTGCAAAGTATAGTTATCTTGCTTATGCAATAAGTTCAGTATAATAAGTATGCATACATTTAGTCATCAACATATGCAGTCGTTAGTTCTATATGAAATAATGCATTTCGGGAAAATAATTGATTACTCCCTCAAAGTATGCTTAGCAATTTTGGTGAAATCGGCTACAGGGCAAGATATAGCAGGTTGTTGTGTAACACTGTTCAATGGGTACTTTATTGATGCAGCCGTGCTAGCTGCTATGAACACGGCTTCATGAAGAACGGTTCATATTTCGATGTTCTGTGGGTTATTTCTGTATAGCTGGTGGTTTGGATGCATTGTTACAAACATACATTGTACGTCACCTCCCGCGAATTACACGTATAACTAGAAGCGTTCCTTTGTGGGTATTTTGACAGTATAAAAGGAACGGCGAAGGTGTACATAATTGACGAGTTATGTCGTGTGTAAAGATTGAGCATTCCTATGCGTTTCCTAGCCTTGTCTGATAAACTTAATATCAAAAGACACTAACCTGGTATTCCCTATTTCAAGGTACATGTATATGATCACGTGGTGATGCACTGTATGTAACCGCCCCTTGGAGGCGTGGTTTAGTATTACATGATTGCTGAGTCAGCAAGCCAGCATCATGACAGGCCTCGTGCGACCCCTATGAATTAGTTGTATTTTAGCTGGCAGTTAGTGCAGATATATTATTAACTAAAACCAATGCGTTGTTATTATTCTGCCTTAATTACTATATCCACATATATACAAGACATTACATTGTTATTATTCTGCCTTAATTACTATATCCACATATATACAAGACATTACATTGGCGACGAGTCTGGGAGTTTATGTGAACCAACCAATTGTGTTAATGTCTAGTGGATGGACAGAGGATTTAATTCCGGACTGTCAAAGTAATTGTTACAACGGAGGATTTAATTCCGAACTGTTGCTGTTAGCGCATGATACGATTCAACCAAGAAACAATTAAGTACTGAAAACAACTAAAATGGCGTGGAAATTAGACATATCTAGTCCTGGACAATTTAACGTTCACGGTGAAAACGCAAATTTAAACAAAGCATGGGAACAGTATCTCAAACGTTTTGAATACTATATCAAAGTTTGTGGTGTCACGAAAGACGCATTACTCCTACATGTGTCAGGAAGCCAAGTCCAAGACATCTTCGAGACAATGAACAATACGGGAACCACGTATGCTCACGCCGTGACCAGCTTGTCCAACTACTTCCGACCCAGGAAAAACGTTTCTTACGACCGACACGTGTTTCGGCTATCGAAACAAGAATATGGCGAAACGATAGACAATTTTGTCGTCCGACTATCGAAGATGGCCGTTTCCTGCGAATACACGGATAACGACGAAATGGTACGTGCTCAGATCGTCGACAACAGCGCATGAATTGCGGAAGAAACTACTATCCGAGACCGACCTCACACTGGATAAAGTCAAAACCATCGCACGTACCTACGAACTATCCGAAACTCATGCAAACAAAATGGCAATGCATGATCGCCGCCCCACGGAGGAAGTCAACCAATTCTGGAAACCAAAACCGGGTAAACAACACGAGGTCACTACCAAACGAGGATACAGCCGTCCTGGTCAAAAGCAGCAAGGAGCCAATTAATGGATACAGATCCGCCGGGTACGGACAGACACAGAAACGCACACCGGGCCAGCGTACAGAAAAGACAGCCGTATGTTATCGCTGTGGAATCAAGGGACATTACGGAAAAGAATGCATCAAATCGCGAGGTGTCATTTGTAATGATTGTGGAAAAGAAGGTCATTTCGTGAAAATGTGTCAATCAAAAATCAAAAGTGTGCATGCTATAAATCAATCTGATGGTGATGAGGAAATATTTGTGTTACACGGAAAACAAGAGGCCAGTATAGATCTGAACATACAAGGTAAACAATTAAATGTTTTGATTGATTCTGGTTCGTCTGTCGCTATTGACCGAGGAACATATGAACAACTTAAACTCGCCGATACTCTGTTACACAGGTCCGATGCCGAAATATACCCATATGGTGGTAAAACACCGATTCAGTTATTCGGTAAAACAAAATTGCATGTCACAGTCGCAGACCAAACGCACGACATTGAATTTCAGATCATTAACGGAACCGGCAAACCGTTACTATGTCACAAAACGGCTACCGAACTAGGCTTGTTGCATGTCGGCATGATACATAACGTCTCTGCATGTACAGACACAACTGATCAGATTATCAGGTCTTACGATGACCTATTTACAGGTATAGGAAAATTAAAAGATTTTCAGTTGCGACTACACATTGATAAATCGGTCAAACCAGTAGCACAACCAGCTCGGAAGATTCCATTTAAAATGCGTCAACAAGTTGAGCATAAATTACAGGAACTTGAGAAACTGGACATAATAGAAAATGTCGACGGCCTAACTCCATGGGTTAGTGCCTTAGTACCGATACCGAAAAAGGGTGGCGATATCAGGATTTGTGTAGATATGCGCCAAGCCAACAAAGCTGTCCAACGCGAACGTTTTCCGATGCCAAACATCGATGAAACGTTAGAAGAAATGAATGGTTCAGTCGTGTACTCGAAATTAGATTTTAAACAAAGTTTCCATCAGATAGAAATCGAAGAAAAGTCGCGATATATCACAACATTTGCGTCACACAACGGGTTATACCGATACAAACGATT
Organism: Conchocele bisecta; assembly: GCA_029237695.1. Taxonomy (NCBI): domain Eukaryota; kingdom Metazoa; phylum Mollusca; class Bivalvia; order Lucinida; family Thyasiridae; genus Conchocele; species Conchocele bisecta. The sequence goes on from CM055266.1 coordinate 49,304,608, forward strand.
GCTATACGGGATTAACTCAGCGCCCGAAACACACCAGCGAATTATACAACACACAATTCAAGATATTCCTGGTTGCAAAAATATAGCAGACGACATAATCGTATTTGCGAGAAACCAGACTGAGCACGACGAGACTCTGAAACGTCTATTCGCGCGCTTGCGAGAACGTAACTTAACACTCAGCAAATCCAAGTGTGAGTTTAACAAAACCGAACTAAGGTTCATGGGACATACACTGTCCAAAAACGGAATCAAAATTGACGAAAGCAAGGTCAAGGCCGTCAAACAAACAAAACCTCCACAGAATCCCACAGAGGTTAAATCATTCCTAGGGTTAATCAACTATTGTTCAAAGTTTGTTCCAAACTTCGCGACAATTGCGGAACCATTGCGCAAATTAACGCGTAAAGATGTAGAATGGGAATGGAGCACCGAACAGCAAAATGCGTTCAAAACGCTCAAACAATCAATCACCAGCGCGAAAGTAATGTCTTACTACAATCCCGTAGACGTGACAAGCATTGTAGTGGATGCGTGATGCGGTGATCAGTGTAGACAACAAAATCCATACCGTACAGATACACGTTAAATCGCTGGATGGCATATGCAACACCCAATGCCTCGCGATCGGTCTGAGAAAACCGTCGTTCTACTGGAGTTAAAGTTCGGCTGGCATACGCGACCGGTTTAACTTCGCCGTTTGGTTGTTTTTGGCTTAAAATAGCTCCAGCCACGGTTTTCTGAGACCGATCGCGAGGCATTGGGTGTTGCATATGCCATCCAGCGATTTAACGTGTATCTGTACGGTATGAATTTTGTTGTCTACACTGATCACCGCCCACTAGAGAACATATTCTCAAAGTCGCATGAAGCTACGCCACGTATCCAACGCTGGGTACTCAAATTACAGCCATACAACTTCACAGTTAAATACATACCAGGGCATTTGAACGCAGCAGATAGGTTGTCAAGGTCACCCCTGACTGACACACGTGACTATCTCGATAACGGTGCCGAGATGTATGTTAATTACATACTGACCTCCACCCTGCCTAAGGCAATCTCCCTAGATCAAATGAGACACGCGTGCGAAAGCGATAAACTGTTGTCAAACGTTTGTAAGTGTCTTGAAACAAACAGGTGGTCGAAAGTCAGAGTCTGAGACCATATTACCAGATTAGGAATGAATTAACGGTACACAACCACATGGTACTCAAAGGTAACAAGATAATTGTGCCGCAATCGTTGCAAAAACGCGTCATAGATTTAGCACACGAATCGCATATGGGCATTGTAAAAACAAAACAACTTTTGCGTGGCAAAGTATGGTGGCCCAGCATAGACAACGATATGGAGTACGTGATTCGGACATGTCACGCATGTCAATTGATATCAACTCCACCACGCGCACCCCCGATAGTAACAACTCCGTTACCAGACGGTCCGTGGAAAATGTTGGCCATGCATTTGACTGGTCCGTACGGAAATAACGAACATTTACTCGTTGTAATTGACTACTATTCGCAATTTCCCATGGTTGCCATTCTTAATCTACAACAAGTATGACGATCATAAACAAACTATGGGCGATGTTTAGCTTGATGGGAAATTGTGACGAAATTGTAACTGACAACGCGAGTAATTTCGTTTCTGGGGAATTTTCACAATTTCTCCAGGAAAATGGCATTAGACACACGCGTGTTACACCATATTGGGCCAGAGCAAACGGTTTAGTTGCAAACTTTAACAAATCGCTGAAGAAGCAATCCGGCCTCCGTGCTCGAAAAGAAAAACTGGCGAACTGAATTGTACACATTATTGTTACATTATCGCGCTACACTGCATTGCACGTCCGATGTCTCACCAGCTGAATTGTTATACAACCGGCAAATAAAGACCAAATTACCGCAGCTTATCAAAACCGCGGTACCGCGTAAATTGAAAATGCGATACGCACAGCAAAAACAGAATATGAAAGATAATGCAAACAAAAACAAAGCAAGCTCTTTCACAAAGTACAAATCTGGCGATTCTGTTATTGTAATAAGACGTAATCAAACAAAGCTTTCACCATCGTGGGAGGAAACACCTCTCACTGTAGTGAAACAAAAGGGAACAATGGTTCTCATAAAATCAAGTACTGGCCAATTGTTACGGAGAAATGTATTTCATGTAAGATCGTATTTTGTAAAGGAACAGAATAGTAATTCCACGTGCATACCACAAAATGCACTAAACCAAGGACATAAGCGTATTCTCAAAACACCAAGTCGGTACACTGGATTTCACATGGGATGACAACATGTATTAATGAACTGAATGTGAACACATGACGTCACTGTCAAATGACTGTTTACTACATAAACAGAGCTGTCGGAACTGCCGCCAAACCCAGCGTCACCAATCACCCACACACGTGTTTCATGTTTATTGTTTTAATTACATTTGTCATGATGTATACATGTATCAGTTTCCCACATGAGTGTGTCAATCTAAATAGGAGAGAGATGCACTGTATGTAACCGCCCCTTGGAGGCGTGGTTTAGTATTACATGATTGCTGAGTCAGCAAGCCAGCATCATAACAGGCCCCGTTCGACCCCTATGAATTAGTTGTATTTTAGCTAGCAGTTAGTGCAGATACATTATTAACTAAAACCAATGCGTTGTTATTATTCTGCCTTAATTACTATATCCACATATATACAAGACATTACAGCTACTAACAACAACAACAAGTATTGAAACTTCCAGAATCCATCTGATTCAAAGTACGTATTATTTTATATTGTCCTTATTACTTCCGTGTCTACCGATACGGAAATCGATTCTTCGCAAAAACGACATAAGTCTGTGCCGAACTCCATGGACTACCAAATGCAGCTCATGAAGACACCATATTTCATCAAAATCCTTGCATATTAAGGAAATATCAAATAATACTTACTTTGGAGTGGGCGACGTTGTTGTTGTTGTAACCACGTGATTATGCACCTTGTATTTGTTAGGCCCATTTATTTAATCGACTTTATTACACTCTTGCAAATTATTTGCAGGGGTTTCGCTGTGAAAGAACTCCTTACAAATAATACACCGTGAAGAGAACACCCGTAATTGCGCGCTTGTTGTCTTGGAAACCACGAGCTACCATGCAAAATGTTTAATTTTTATTACAGTAAAAATAAAGTTATTTGAAAATTTGGAAAGGGTCTCGACTAATCTAGAATGTTAATGTGATTGAACACATTCGAAACATGCACTCAAATATATCTGGTTCATAGAAACAGCTGCGAAATTTGGATTTCAAAAAGTTTACATGACGTCACATTTGACGCCACACAACGTAACGTCAAAACGCGGTAAAACACTTAATTGTATAACTATTCATGTGCACATCACAATTTATTGATTATAATCTTCAAAATAGACTAAATGTGCATATGTATCCACCGTGGAAGTGTAATAAATAGGATATTCCATCGTACATGTTTGAATAGCGGAAATAATACACTCGTGTCCGCCGCGTCTGTGCAAGCAACTCGTTCGCTACGCGCACTCGTTGCTTACGCGGAAGCCGACGCACACTCGTGTATTATTTCCCGCTATTCAAAATGTACGATGGAATATCCTCTATGTCAATTGGTACAGCCATGTGCAACTATGCCGACCCGAGAATGCTATGGATTAGTGTGCTTTTGACTGGAGAAAGGGGCTTATAAATGTGTGACCAATGTAGCTCCTCAAATACCACACTGCCTGATAACGATCTATATCGCATGACGGGTGTTGCATTAAAGTTGAGGTCCCATCTGTTGCACACACCATTTTCTTATAGGAATTAAATAAGTATATAATTGTGTTACTATTCCTGGGACCACCGGTTTTAAAAATTACCAGTGTCCGCTATACAGATATAATCATTTAATAATAGTTAATTTACTGATAGAGACGCGCGGTTGTATCAGGCTATTTTCATATGCAAATGAGGCAGGACATATTTAAATTATTTATATTAACTGCATACGTCACCTGAATAAATAAGTTTATCGACATATTATAAAGTATGATCATTGCACATCACAAAATAAATAGACATAATAAATAATTGTTTTCGTTAACATTTTAAGAAAACACGGTTACCACCCCTGATATCAAACGCGAAATTCACGTTCGATATAAAAAAAGTATACTAATGTCAATTAACATGTCCGGTAGTGGTAAATCAATGCTTAGTTTGCCCGAAAAATGTCATATCAAAGAATGGACGAAACAAATATTTTTGATTCGAGCGCTAGCAAAGAATTATACAACCAACATCAACATTTGAGGTATTACAGCTTTTATGCAAATGAGCTTATGTCGTTCGCAGCACATATTGTGCGTGTTGAACTTTTTAAAAACACGGGTCTTACGCCATAACAATATAGTTCTAACAACTCAGCTTGATCGAATTTTCAGTGTGATAAATGTTTCGCATGCTGTTTTGTGGTAAATTTGCACATGCTCCGTAAGGGTGCGATGATTAACCGCCATTCTCGATTATTCGCGACATACTCCATGGTTCGAAGTACAAATACAATCTTCAAAATAGATCTCCAATGGAAATGATTCTAAAGTGCTGTCAAAGCATGTTATACATTATTATAAAATGCTGTCAAAGCATGTTTTTGATGATACAAATGGAAAATAGAAAATAAACAGCAGACGACAAAAAATTAAGATAGCGGTCTAAGGGTTAAGGTAGATTAGTAACTTAGTTGAAATAGTGCAGCTTTCTATTAACTTTGGAGTAGCTCTATTCCATGCCTCTACGTTCAGACATCTCGAATACAGGTAAATAAATATAGAGAACCATGGACTGACATAGGATCAATAATACAATCTCGCTCCTTCATGTGGAACTGTATCTATTTATCATTTTGGGTTTTACAAAAATCTATTTTAGCTCATTGTTGTTGTTGTTATTGTTGCTGTTGCTGTGAAATTCCCGCGCTTATATTTCGCGAAACGCTTTCCACTCTAGTTGAATTATTCGTCTAAATGTCATCCACAAACACATACTGCGAATAATTCCAGGACGTTCAGTCCTTTGATTGGATGCGGTAAGGCCAATATCACCAGACGATCTATTTGGATTCATATATACCTGAATGTGTTACTACCCATTGTGAGTATGTGTTGGTGTCGCTGAAGTGTGACGTTTTTATGTATGTAGACGCGGATCAGATCTGCACATTTTCACAAAAAAATACATAAAAAGTCGCTAAGTATGCTTGTCTAGCTAAGTATACTTTGAGGGAGTAATTATATATTTTTATTGAAATGCTTCATATCGAACAAACGCCTGTCGATATTTGATGATTAAGGTTAGGTAGCTTTCATATGCTTTTTTATTACATTAACCCTTAGACCGTTATCATTTTTCTTTTGTTGTCTGCTGTTTATTCACTTTAGAATATTTACAACATGCTTTGACAGCATTTCAGAATATGTACAACATGCTTTGACAGCACTCAGAATCATTTTCATTGGAAATGATTCTGAAGTGCTGTCAAATCATGATTTTATTGAGAAATAAGGCAAGATATAAAAGCAACAGCAGACGACAATTGTTGTGAGGAGCGGTCTAAGGGTTAACACAACGTATTCATATATTGAAAATTGCCCCCCCCCCCTTTGTATACTTAGCTATATAAGTATAATTAGTACATTTTATAAAAAAAATAGTGATGATTTAGAAGGAACTATTTTATGAGGTGAAACATAAAAAAAGTGTAATTACATGTAGTTGTTTTGGTGAAATCGGCTATTTGTGAAGGCGCGCAGCGGAACGCATGTGTAATGGGGCGTATGACGTTTGCAACGTTGTAGACGCAGATCTGCCTGCGCATTTGTCAACGTTTGTCAGTGATCTGTGTGTACCAGGTGAGGGCGCACAATGGGACAACTTCCACAAGGTGGCCACGGTGGACGAGAACTTAACGCTGCTGGACGTCATCTTTATGTTGCTGGTTGACACGGTCCTATACATGCTCATCGCCTGGTATGTGGACAACGTGAATCCGGGCAGCGCCGGGGTACCACAGAAACTCTGGTTCCCATTCCAGGTGAGTTGTGTGTACATACCACCTAGGCAGCACCGGGGTACCACATAAACTCTGGTTCCCATTAGGTACCACAGAAACTATGGTTCCCATTCCTCGTGAGTTGTAAGTAGAAACCTAGGCAGCGCCGGGGTACCATATACACTGTGGTTCCTATTCCTGGTAAGTTGTCTGTACAAACCTATGCAGCGCGGGGGGTACCACAGCAACTCTGGTTCCCATTCCTGGTGAGTTGGTGAGGACAAACCTCAGCAGCGCCGGGGTACCACAGAACGTCTGTACACATTTCTGATTAATCGTGAGTACCAACACACGCAGATCTGGGGTATCACAGAAACGCTTGTTACCATTTCCAGTGAGTCGCGAGGAGAAAAGCAGGAAACGCCGGGGTATCACTAAGCTCTGGTTCCAATTTCTTATGAATCGTGAGCACAAACATAAGCAGGACTGTGTTATCACATAGAGAATATTTTGTTAGCCCGTTTGTTTATGGCTTTTGGTATTACTTGTAACATATTTACATTGAGCTTCCCTTAAGCCTGTGCTAGGCGTCGTTCGTGTCATCGACTGCGACGTGACAATATAACACAGTCCGTCACACACATGCACTTCTGTAATGACACGGCACTTGACATGCATACGTTTATGTGTTATAATGAATCGCTTGACTATGTCTTATAATGTATTTGTCTCTTGTCATGGACAATGCTGTTTAGATTACAAAGTAAATGACGTTTAGCGAAGCAATCATATATATACTACTTCGCTGTACTGTGTATGTGACAAATGAATGCAACGGGGAATTATTATAGTGTCACATCAGAGGCAATTAGTCTCTCACATGAGTAGAGAAATTGGGCTTATGTGATGTGTGAGCAGTGAAGCTCCTTATCAAATATCACACTCTTGTAGCCTGATAATGATCTATATTACTTGTTAGAATAATGACGGGCGTTTCACGAACAGTGCATATCTTGATCAGACTATGCGAATGCCCTGGCTCATCTGGATCTACACTAGTAATAAACCTATAAATCCCATTTATACAGTCACAGCCACATTTATAATAACTCAATTTAGCACACAGGAATCGATATTAACCGCCGTAAATCATAAGGATAAACGATATGACAATATGAAACTTACTACTCTAACACTGTACATCAAGTATTTGTTTAAGGTTTCCAAACAAAACAAACGCAAGCGAATGGAAAACGCTCGGAATGTGATCGTTTTGTACAACGATATGCAACGAAAGAATTATCATTTGTATTTTTCGTACGTGAACATGATATTTTCGCTTCAATACCCGGTTTTCAATACCCGACTTTTCATTAGTTACCGTTTGTTTCGTTTTGGGAACCTGCAACAAATATTCGGTGTATGCACAGTGCTACTAAAATAAGTCCACTGTAGTCAAATCAACACTCATTGTAAAGATATTTAACGTGGGTTCAAGCGGGTGGGGTAATATTCAGTGTTTTATGTGGCTGTATGCCCCAACACTTTTATTCTACTCACAGCGATCGTATTGGTGTGGTTCCAAGTCCGACGGAGACCACAGCAGTACTGACGTGAACCCCGCGGTATCGGACTACTTCGAGAGGGACCCTACAGGCTGTCGTGTGGGAGTCAGCGTCCGTCATCTCAATAAGGTACGACAACTGCAAACATGTACTACCCATTCCAGACTCAACTCGGCTGCTTCTACAAATGGATATACTTATCAAGAGAAATAGAGCTTTGGGGTTAGTATACCGTTGAAAGAGCAAGAACAATGACTAAAATGGCAACGCTAACGCACAATAATTACCCACAATATGCTATAAATGATTTCCAAACCCGGAGTTTAATTACTCAAATCCATGTTTAAAGAATCGCCACATATCAAGACCGCAATCAGTCTTCAACCCGTGATTGTGCAAGTATTGTCCACTTGGCGCATAAAGCTAACACTTATAGTAACTTCAAATCCGAGTTATTTAAACCCATGGATATTATCGCTTCCAACCCCATCTTTTTTAAACGGAATTGAGAGTTCAAACTATGGTTTGAAACTCAAACGTTGGGTTAAGTAATTATTTGTTCATATGGCAATGAAATCTCGATGTGTCGACCCGCAATAACCAACCAAGATTTCTAAGAGAGTGCAGTATATGTACGAAAATTTCGTACGTGAATATATATATTTGTTAGAAATGTTTGACATCTGTTTTACTTGTTGATATGTAATGACACTTGTAAACTAAATTCTACATTTATGTTTCCCGGATATGCGATAATAGAACGAATAACAGAACTGGACTCGTACGATGAATGTTAATGAGGCTTACTCACTTGGATAGTCAACCATGATTAGTATGTTATAATAAGCCTCCATTTTACATTGGTATCATGAAACACATGCTAAATATGACACATATCGTTCCCGCCCACCTGTCCTTCCACTAAACATACAGTCACGCAGGTGCATTACTCAATACATCAGTCTGCATTAGTTGGACATGTGCATCTGATGTTCTGCCTCTGTCTCTACGTATTTGACTGATATTGAGTGTGCATACTTATATATATATATATATGACCATGTCCACACGAGACGTCGTAAGTTTAATTAAAAGTGATTTTTGTCGAGCCCGCTTGCAGAAAGCGAAACATAGCAATCACAATGACGTCCGGGTGTCCGTGCGTCCGTGCGTCCGTCCGTGCGTGCGTCAGTGCGTCCGTCCGTCCGTCCGTCCGTCCGAAATCTGCGTTAACGTTTTTAAATAACTTATATCTCTGCAGTACTAAGTCACATTGACTTGAAACTTCATATGCGTATTAGTCATCATCCATATAGTCATGCTGTGTCCCACTCATGCAGCCCCTGTGACCAAGGTCCAGGTCAAATGCCTCGGCGGGCTCGACATGCGGGCCGCGGCCATCTGGTATTATATAGCTATTAAATTGCAGCACACACCCGACGGCATGTACACTCAATATCGAAACTAACTCTAGATCATTCCATGACACAATTTATACCCATTTATACCCATTTATACCCATAAACCCATAAACTTTGAAAAACGTCAGAAGATCAATTAGCATCGAACATGAATATCATGTATTTGTCCATTTGCATCACTGACTATACAGTATTGTCATAGTCCATGATTTAGACTCGTGCTGACTTATGTGCTGGTACATGTATGTATAGTACTTGCTGTAACTGGTCAACATGTTAAGCTTTAACACTACCAGTATAATGGTTACAGACTGTATGATTACACTTATAAATATTTTAATACTTTTCTTTCTCTAGTCTAGCGACTTTTCTCATTGTGCATTTATTATATAATTATTGCAAAAAAGCATGGTATCCGTATTGTTCAATTCTAAAAAATCAGCATTTTCTCCTTCATGGAATAATTCAAAATATCATGGAAAATCCAATAGTGGATACTAAATCGATTGTTAATCGATTGCCCATTGTTTTCCCAGTGCTTTAAATCGAAGGAGGTGGTGAAGGACACGAATCTGAACATATACGAAGGCCAGATAACGGTTCTGCTGGGACATAATGGCGCTGGCAAGACGACCACTATATCGATGTTGACTGGTAATCATGAACTCGTTGGTTTATTAATAAATATGTATAACCATTGACTGTTTAATACATTTATACATGACAATATCAAATGAACTACAAATACTACCAGACTGGATGTGTTTGGAAAAGCGATATTTTCGTTGACGTATATGATACAGCCAGCATACACGTCTTCATAATTAAATAAATATACTCGTAACAATACTATAACGTAATGCTAGGTTAACATATCATGTTCAAGTTCCATTCAGCTATCAAAATCTATGTGTTCTAGTAATCCAGTAAATTATATGCTCGTCTATATGATATTACCCAGGGGTTATTCGAAGGTGAGCATCTCCTTTGGGTATGCTATGTCTATTTATGGTTACCATCTAAATTCTACACACTTTCATTGCAGGGTTTCTTGAGCCGACCAGCGGCACTGCCATTGTGAACAATTACGATATCCGCACAGAGTTGCCGAATGTGAGGAAGAGCCTCGGCGTGTGTCCGCAACACAACATCCTCTTTGATCTCCTCACCGTTGAGGAACACCTCCGTTTCTTTGCTAGGGTGCGGTCTTTCGTAGTATTACTTAGTTGTATCCCCCGGACGAAAGTCGGGAGATACTTTGGATTTGACACGGAACATCGTCCGCGTATGCATCCGCCGCAGGCACTTCGTGTCCGAAGCATAACTCGAATACCCTTTGTAATATTTGAATGGAACTTCACACATGCATATATCATGACCCAAAGGTGTGTAGCATGCAAGAATGACAACTCTTGCGTCGCTATTTTTTTTACTTATCTCCCTTTATTTGTTTGCACACTGATTTCGTGTCCGGAGCATAACTCCCACACTATGAACTATGTTCATGAAGCTTCATACATGCGTAGACCACGACCCAAAGGTGTGTCTTGCGCAGGAATGACAAATCTTGTGTCGCTAATATTTTACACTTACCCCTCTTTGGTTTTTCGTCCACTGGTTTCGTGTCCGGAGCATAACTCGCACACCTTTTAGAACATTTTCTTGAAACTTGTTATAGGCGTAGACCGCGCCCCAAAGGTGTGTCACGCGCAAGAATGACAACTCTTGCCTCACTAATTTCGAGTTATCTATCTTTCATGTTTTTTTTTCGTACTGATTTCTTGTCTGGAGCATAACTCGAACACTCTCTGGAATATTGTAATAAAACTGACTAAATACATGCATAGACTACGGCCGAAAGGTGTGTCGCGCACAAGAATGACAACTCCTGTCACGCTATATTTGAGTTATTTCCCTTTGTTTTCTTTTTTTTGGCTCACTGATTTCTTGTTCATAGCATTTCTCGAATACCCTTCGAATCTGTTCACGAAACTTCACACATGCACAGGTCATGACCCTAAGGTGTGTCGCGCGCAAAAATAGCAACTAATGCCTCACTAATTTTTGAGTTATCTATCTTTGGGTTTATTTGCGTACTGATTTCTGTCTGGAGCATAACTCGAACACCCTCTGGAATATTTTAATAAAACTTCATGCATGAATAGACCACGGCCGAATGGTATGTCGCGCACAATAATGACAACTACTGTCACACTATTTGTTTAGTTATCTCCCTTTGTTTTTTTGCTCACTGATTTCTTGTTCGAAGCATTACTGGAATACCCTTCGGAATATGTTCAGGAAACTTCGCACATGCATAGGTCATGGTCAAAGGTGTGTCGCGCGCAAGAATTGTTTGATGCATAACTCGAATACCCTTTGGTATATGTTCATGAAACACATGACCCAAATGTGTGTTGTGCGCAAGAATGACATCTCTTGCCTAACTATTTTTGAGTTATCTCCCACCGTTTTTGTTCACACACTGATTTCTTGTCTTTAGCATAACTCGAATACCCTTTGGAATAGTTGCATGAAAATAATGAAAACTCTTGCCTCATTTTTTAGTTATCTCTTTTGTTTTCGCTGATTGATTTCCTGTCAATCCAACACATGATTACTCTTTAGAATATTTTCATGATATTTCACACGTGCTAAAACCATGACCCAAAAGTGTGTCTCATGCAAGACGACAACTCTCACCTTACTAACATATTAGTTATCTCTTTTTAGTGGCTGCCTATACGCGGGGAGGGGGATACACATGCGCGTGTTGACAAGCATCCATTTATAGTTATATCTGGAGTCCGTCCGTCCGTCCGGGCCAACGTCCGGGGGTTTGAGAGCTTAGGGGCGTGGCTAGGAACAACATATTCCTTTGTAATATTCCGTAAGCTCATAAACTCTATTGGGGCTTATTCTTTGTTCTTCAAACAATGGAAATACCCCATAAACCCAAAATGTTGGAACGTCCGTCCTCCGTCCGTCCGTCCGTGCGTAAACTTAACATCAGAGAAATATTGTTATAACTTCTATTTCCTTCATCTAAAATGCTAAATATTTCACACATGCATTCCTGTAAGGCTCTACTACCATGCTGTGCCAAATCTACGACCGTCCAACCCCCGCTGATCCCAAGGTCAAGGTCAAATACTTAGTCTATTTACAAAACTTAACATCAGAGAAATATTGTTTTAACTTCTGTTTCCCTCATACAAAATGCTTAATAATTCACACATGCATTCTTGTAAGGTTATACTACCATGCTGTGCCATATCCACGACCGTCCAACCCCCGCTGATCCCAAGGTCAAGGTCAAATACTTAGTCTCTTTACAAAACTTAACATCAGAGAAATATTGTTAAAACTTCTATTTCCTTCATCCGAAATGCTTAATATTTCACACATGCATTCCTGTAAGGCTCTACTACCATGCTGTGCCAAATCCACGACCGTCCAACCTGCGCTGATCCCAATGTCAATGTCAAATACTTAGTCTATTTACAAAACTTAACATCAGAGAAATATTGTTTTAACTTCTGTTTCCTTCATACAAAATGCTTAATATTTAACACATACATTCATGTAAGGCTCTACTACCATGCTGTGCTAAATCCACGACCGTCCAACCCCCGCTGATCCCAAGGTCAAGGTCAAATACTTAGTCTCTTTACTAAACTTAACATCAGAGAAATATTGTTATAACTTCAATTTCCTTCATCATAGATGCTTAATATTTCACACATGCATTCCTGTAAGGCTCTACTACATGCTGTGCCAAATGCACGACCGTCCAACCCCCGCTGATCCCAATGTCAATGTCAAATACTTAGTCTCTTTACAAAACTTAACATCAGAGAAATAGTGTTATAACTTCTATTTCCTTCATCATAAATGCTTAATATTTCACACATGCATTCCTGTAAGGCTCTACTACCAAGCTGTGCCAAATTCACGACCATCCAACCCCAGCTGATCCCAAGGTCAAATACTTAGTCGATTTACAAAACTTAACATCAGATACATATGTTATAACTTCTATTTCCTTCATCCAAAATGCTTAATATTTCACACATGCATTCCTGTAAGGCTCTACTACCATGCTGTGCCAAATGCACGACCGTCCAACCCCCGCTGATCCCAATGTCAATGTCAAATACTTAGTCTCTTTACAAAACTTAACCATCAGAGAAATATAGTTATGACTTCTATTTCCTTCATCATAAATGCTTAATATTTCACACATGCATTCCTGTAAGGCTCTACTACCATGCTGTGCCAAATTCACGACCGTCCAACCCCCGCTGATCACAAGGTCAAATACTTAGTGTCTTTACAAAACTTAACATCAGATACATATGTTATAACTTCTATTTGCTTCATCTAAAATGCTTAATATTTCACATATGCATTCCTGTGAGGCTCTACTACCATGCTGTATCAAATCCACGACTGTCCAACACCCGCTGATCCAAAAGTCAAGGTCAAATACTTAGTCTCTTTACAAAACTTAACATCAGAGAAATAAGTTAACTTCTATTTCCTTCATTGAAAATTCTTAATATTTCACTTGTGCATTCCTCTAAGGTTGTACTATCATGCTGTGACAAATCTACGACCATCCAACCCCCGCTGATCCCAATTTAAATGTCACATACTTAGTCTCTTTACAAAACTTAACATCAGATAAATATCATATAAGTTTACTTCTATTTCTTTCATCGAAAATTCTTAATATTTCATGCATGCATTCCTCTAAGGCTCTACTATCATGCTGTGACAAATTCCCGCTGATCTCGAGCTCAAGCTCACATACTTAGTCTCTTTACAAAACTTAACTTCTATTTCCTTGCTCGGATCTGCTTCACATTTCACACACGCAGAGTCAAGGTAACGAGCCCTACACTTGGAATTTTTTACATATTTTAGGGGTACCTGGGCCCACGCGGGGGGTATTCCGTAAGCCTCACTTACTGACCAATCTAGTTTATAATGATAATGATAGATACTGATTCCTTTTTATGCTAACCCTGCACTCATAAATATCTGCAATTGATAGTTCCATGCCCATTTCTGGACTGTTCCATTAATCAGCATTTTTAAAATATCTAAACAATACTGACACACATTGCATATCCTGTGGACAATGGATCTACAGTGTTTGCAAATCTTTGCTTTATGATATGTATTGCTCAAGGGTTAATAGTTACATTGTAAGCACATTTATGTAAATACTATAAAGTATAACCCACTGGTGTCGTGTAATATCCAGTAGATCGGCATAGGATACTACATTTGAGGAATTATATATAATTCTTGCAGCGACTTATGAATCAGATGCAAAACAAAAAGAACAACACTAGTGTAGCATTTTTCATAGAGTTACGAATATTATTGAAGTGATCAGATAACAATACATATTTGACATTTGTTTCAGATGTAATACCAACCATATTGATGTGAATATATTTCAGCTCAAGGGTTGTACATCCGGTATGATAAAAGCTGAGGTGGACGAGATGATTAAGGTTCTGGGACTGGAGACCAAACGTTATGCATTATCGTCAACACTTTCTGGTGGGCAGAAACGCAAACTCTCTGTAGGGATAGCTCTGATAGCTGACTCAAAGGTAAATATTATTTTAGTAGTATAATAGACATACATGGATATTTCTGTGATGTCGATTTATCATATTCACTTATTTTTATTATCATAATACGGGATTTGATTTTAAACGAGAGTCAAACACCAACCATTACATTTTCACTAAACTCATGCACTTAGCTCATCCATAGTGTTGGATATTAGATTGTTGCACTGAAAGCATACATCTGGAACACTGGCTCATTTGTGACTGACATTTTCGCTAGGTTTGACGACGGTTGCATACTAAATGATAGCGTGCTGCAGTTGCGTTACACACATAGCTGAACTATTCGCATGTTTGTCTACATTTACATAATAACGTTGGAAGAGCCGTCGTCTGACATGTATCCAACAGCCCGATGCCATAAATTATGTGCCTACTTATATACTGCTGAGGTTTATTTACAAACAATGAGTTCACCCATGTTAAATGCATAGATGAGATTATCGTATGTTACCACTTATTCTTTCATTTACAAACAAACAATACTTTCAGCTATGCATTACAACGCATAGTTGAAATCATCTATTAAAACTACATTCAGACGATCATTTTGGACGAACCGTCGTCGGGCATGGACCCGGCCGCGCGACGTCAGATGTGGGAGATCCTGCAGCGATACCGGGAGGGCCGCACCATCATCCTTACCACCCACTTCATGGACGAGGCGGATGTCGTCGGCGACCGCATTGCCATCATGGCCGACGGCGTCGTCAAGTGTTGTGGAACCTCTATGTTCCTGAAGAAACTCTACGGTACGGCTCATGATTAATGTCTGTTTCACGAAAGCTGCCCATATTTTAAGGATATATAAACAAGGCAAAAACAATAGTTTTTGTCTCGCCCGCGAAAGCGGAAAGCGGCGGCGTCATTATCATTCAATGTTAAGTTTTAGTGTTACGGTCATTACTTCAACACCTTATCAGCTACAGTCATCAAACTATATACACACCTTTACTATGATATGTAGATGACTATAGGACTATTCTCTGGGCCCCAGGGTCAATGTCAATGCCCCAGGGTCAAGGTTCATGCTGAACAAGGAGAGACATTTGATTCCGCGGAATTCTTGTTACTATAATATTTTTATAAAAATTTAAGAATGAGCCTTTGTTTATTTCGTGAAATTTGGTCCAATATTGATTTTATTACGAATAAACAATTTCCCCATCTTAAAACCCTATAGAGTGAAGATGTCTATGGGGATTTAGCATGTGCATTTTTTTCCAATTTCAGAAATAGTGGATTAATTTTCAAAATTTAACTTGTGTTTTCTTAGATAATTTCCAAGCTATTTAGCCAGGTTTCGGAGTCAATTTCCATTTTTTCCCCGTTGTTTGACTCCTACCACAGCTCATCTACCTCCTTCCACCCACATGTTAAAACATGTTAAATTTCTACAGACAAGTAAATTTTTCGTAATGAAATCAATATTTGACCAAATTTCACAAAAAAAGAAACCTCATTCTTAAATTTTAATGAAATTTAATATTATCGAAAATATTGTTTTTGCATTGTTTATATTGCCGTAACATTTGGGTAGGTTTCGTGAAACAGACAGTAGGTACAGCGAGTATGGTACATAGTATTAGTGGTGCTGAACTCTACGGCAGAGTAAATGAGACGTCGTCAGGTGTTGTGGCACGTCTATGTTCCTAAGGAAACTCTATTGTACAGGCCGGATTTGTTCCTTGTTTCACAAACGAACGATTGTCTATCGTTTAAACATCGTGTTGACATCGGTTTTGTTATTATACTTATAAAGTGATGTTTTCATCAGTTTAAACGTGTGACGTTTAAAGGTACATGCCCACTCAGTAGGCACAACATATTTTTTATAGGAATTATTTAAGTGTATAATTGTGTAACTATTTCACCAGTTCTAAAAATTACAAGTGCCCGCTATACAGATATACTCATTTAGTAATATTTATTTTACTGATAATGACGCGCGGTTGTATCAGGCTATTTTCATATGTAAATGAGGCATGATATGTTTTAATTATTTATACTAATTAAATGCGTCGTCTTAAAAATTAATATCTGCGACACATTATACAGCATGATCATTGCACATCAAAAAATAAATACAGATAATAAATAGTAATATCCGTTAACATGTTAAGGAAACACGGTTATCGCCCCTGGTGTCAGTGTGGAAATTTGCATCTGATTTAAAATGTATACTAATGCCAATCAATACGTGGGGTAATTGAGAATTAATGTTTATTTTGCCAGAAAATGTCTCAGATGATGTCTGGTATAAAGAACAGTGTGTGCCTACTGAGTGGGCATGTACCTTAAATACCAACGAAAGTCATATTTTCTATTTAAAACGATGTAAACACTACCCGTTGAAAGAAACAACATGCGTTTAAATTCATGTAGTTGAAAGTCGTGTATTTAAACGAACATTTCGTTTTCACGTAATGAAAATACAAAACGATATTCATTTCCATGCATATCGTTGTGCAAAACGATCGTTTCCAGTGTGTTTTCCATTGGCTTTATATTGTTTCGTTTGTGAATTTTCAGCAAATCTTCGCTCTACATGCATGATTAGATATTTGGAGTATCGTACATGAACTCATTGGTGCTGCACCCCACGCCAGAGTAAATGTGTTACATTGAAATAGGCGCCTGATTCCTGACGAACTCACATTCAGCTACAGGCGGAAGATTCTGCATAAACACATTTTCATCTAGTAACCGGCGGAATACATTTGCGACGGTTACTAGACGAAACATGCGTTTATGTGATAACTCTAAGTAGAGCTGAGTGGTATTGTGTCTGGAATTTGTCGACGTGAAAGATGTTATGCCGGCGCACCGTGCAGCGCCAAGGGGCATAACACCACAGGAATATATTGAACAGTATTGTTATGCTATTTATTTGCTTATTCATACTGGCCTAATTCGTGATTAGAATTGTTAAATATATATAATTTGTTCCCAACAAAGAACATTACTTAGCAGCATATGTCGACCATACATAAACGATAACTCAAATGTACTCAATGTGACTCAAGTGTACAAATGTAATCAGTAAACCCAGTTTCATTTCATAATTCAGTGAAACCTCGCTAAACCGGACACCCTGGGAGATCCCGGGGTGTCAGATTTAGAGGTTTCACTGTAAACCAGGCATTTGATCATTCCGAGCCATATTTATGTGGTATGCGATCACGAACAGACATGATCACCTGCGATAAATGATCAAGAAGCCCATCAACATTATGATCACATATGTTTCTTATTGTCCGGTTTACAGAGGTTCCAGTGAAGTCGTTTTCGGCACTCATTATTATGGACCTATACACCAGGACTGGTAGCTTCTCGATTTTAATTAGTTGTTGCCAATGAAGTTAGTTCATCAGTCGAATGCATACATTATTGTATCAGATAATTATATTCTACGTATGTCGCCATTGTCGTACGTACATGTAGCTGCAGGAAGAAAACTCTGCATTTAGCCCGTTTATGAGTAATTCATAGTTACGTACCCACAGCTATGTTATCAACTTGTATTCCTTGTGCTCCACCAACTACGGTTAGTATCAAGTTTAAAGTTCAAATTCTTTATTTTATGTACATAGGCCACCAACCCAAAGTACAAATATAAGGTTCGACCATGTCCAGCCGTGGGTAAACGTTTGCCGTGGCTCGAGGGAATCGTTTGAACTCTAAGGCCGTAGGCTTGGTGTTCAAACGGTTCCGGAGTGCCACGGCAAACTGGACATTGTCGAACGTTATTGTTACATTTCTATCAACTATCGTGCAATTTGAGCATATATGCAGTACTTTCGGTACTTTGATCATTTGATAACCCGTTCCATTCAAACAGCTGATTTACACATGTATGTTCCGGGGCCGCAGTACACGTCGCGTGATGCAGCCGCATCAATTTCAAAAGTTCAGTGAGACCATTTTGAACTGGTCTCGGTGACGTAATGGCGCGCTATAGTAACGTCAGGAGACACATGCATTACGTAGGTGTTAGCTTGGCCCCGGAATGAGCATTGTCTACAGCCATGATCAAACAGCACGCGCTGTACGTTTGAACACGGTTGTGAGCGATGTCAAACAAAGGCAGGCATGTAACAATACATGTATATAATACAAAAAAACAGTACAGGAGCCATTATGTAAAGTTGACATACATTCAATGGATTGCCAAGGCCACATGGACCCATGGACACTGGCAATATCATTTTCATTAATTCCAACACTGTATAGTAATGCCAATGCCCATTTTCTCTTAGTTTCAAATGGGATGATTATTTAGCTCAGTTAACCGTTTTAGTATCTCTCCACTTAGGAGCCGGTTATCACATGGTGCTGGTGAAGGACAAGAGCTGCAACATCGACCGTCTCACGCGTACCGTCCAGTCGCACATACCGTCCGCTGTGCTGGAGAGCGAAGTGAGCGCCGAAATATCGTACCTGCTACCGTTCGACCAATCAGCTGGTTTCCCGCCGCTGTTTATGGAGATCGAGGCCAAGATGTCCGAGCTGGGCCTCAGCAGTTTCGGCACGTCCGCCACTACAATGGAGGAGGTTTTCCTGAAGTGAGTAACTATTATACGAGGGGGATTCAACAAATTCCAGGACAAGTCCTGTAAAAGGCTCATTTCTGGAATATATTGAATCCCCTCGTACATGTAAATGAGGGAAAGACCCACTTGGCACACTGACACATTGATGCTAGCCTGTAGTATACAATGGAAGCTCTCCGAACCTGACACCCTAGGAGGTCCTCAGTGGAACCTCTCCAAACATGACGCCATGGGAGGTCCTCAGTGGAACCTCTCTAAACCTGACGCCCTGGGAGGTCTTCAGTGAACCTCTCCAAACCTGAGACCCTGGGAGATCCCCAGGGTGTCCGGTTTAAAAATGTTCCACTGTACAACCCGGACTTGTTCCTGGTTCCAGGGGATTGGCCGTGGTGTAGGGATATGATATTCGACTTCAATACCGGAGGTTGTGAGTTCAATCATCACCTTAGGTGTGCAAAATACTTTCCACCCCACTGGTGTGTCGGATCACAGGTGGAAGACTCGGACCTATGACACCACAAACATGCATATTAAACAAAATCCCATTACCCCACCCACTTGGTCTTACACAGTACCATCTTCTGTTATAGAAAGGTGATAAAGAATATGGCTATTATAGAAAGAGCCCTCTCTTTTCCGACTCGCACAAACACAGTAAGCATCGATTAAATGTATGACTTCTGTCTCTGGCAATCGATAAAGGTATTAGGTGTGTGAATATACTCACTTCAAATCGCTGTTTCCAGCATTTAGTCAGTTATTCGCATTTTGTAAACCCCATCCAAAGTGAAATTTGCCTGTACGAAAGAATCTCACACAGAATCGGAGGCCGTCCGGCGTGGATTATCGGTCATATTTGGCCGATAGCTGATCGCCAGCTCAAACTAATGACGTGCACCATGACCATACACATTAGAAACTCCAACCATACAAAGTTCGTCCAATTGTGATCGTCATCGGAGTCTTCCACCTGTGTGTCGGATGAGACTTTAAATTGTGGTCCCGTCTCTATATTACATTAGCTGTTGATGGACGTTAAGCCAATACACGTTCACATTTTGTTCCATAAACGAACGAGTGCCTATCGTTTACATATCGTTTTAAAATCGTTTTCGTGTGTATAATTAGAAAACGATGTTTTAGTTGGTATAAACGTGAAACGAAAACATCGATTTTCTAATGAATAGCAATTTCCAAACGATGAAGTAGTTGAAAGCCGAACATATCGTTTTCACGAAGAACAAAATGATAATCATTTCTATGCATATTGTTGTGCAAAACAATCATTTTCATTGCATTTCCATTCGTTTTTGTTTGTTTTCGTTGGGAACCTTCAACAAATCCTCGCTGTACACGTATCGCAGTGGACCAAATGTTCAAGTTATATAGAATAGTAGGTTCGTACCGTGAATGGGAAAACATATCTGGCAAGGCTTAGGAAACGGGATGTGCGAGGCCCTGTAGAGCCCAATCCGTTTCCATGCCGCGCCAGATATTTTTCCCCATTCACGGCACTAACCTACTATTCTATTTATCCCGTCAACACCTACAAATAGCTTCAAAATGCAATAAAAGTTAACATGGGAGAAAAGGAAGTGGAGGAGCTGGAGAATGAGTAAATAAAACGGGAAAAAATAATTTTGAAACCTGGTCAGATATTTTGGAATTGACCTACATTTAACTAAGAAAACAAAAGTTTCTCGCTCTGTGAAAATGTCTATGGGAATTTAACATGGGAACATTTTTTCGCAATAAAATCGGCATTGAACCAAATGTCACAAAATAAAAAGAAGGTTCATTCTTAAACTTTGCTACAATTTAATGTTATCAAAATAAATATTGTTTTTGCATTGTTTATATAGCCGTGAAAATTTGGGCAGGTTTCGTGAAACAGACAGTAAATCCATTGACTGTTCCGTGCATTGCTTTTCGATTATTTGACTTATCAAAAAAAACAGGTAGATTTTTGTTAAACCTGAATACAATGTTCAAAGAGAATAGTAGGTTAGTGCCGTAAATTGGAAAACATATCTGGCAAGGCTTAGGAAACGGGATGGGCGAGGCTCTGCCGAACACATCCCGTTTCCGTGTCGCGCCGCGCCAGATATTTTTTCCCATTCACGGCACTAACCTACTATTCTATTTATCCCGTCAACACCTACAAATGGCTTTAAAATGCAAACAAACAACCTCAGCTACCGCACATATTCATACGCAGTGATTGGGTCGTATTGACAGGATATCAAAAATGTTTCACGGCACCGTGTTTCACGGCACATACGCAATGTGTTGACGGGATAAATGTACATGTAAGTATATCAGTTGCTGCAGATACTGAAGAGATAGCTCTACAATGTTTGTGTATTTAACTTTGTGACGTATGCATTTTGCAAATGACTATGTTAATTACATGTATTATTAGTGATAACTGGTTCTACATGTATTATTAATTGCTTATACAATGCAACTGAGTTCTATTTACTACCATTTATGCACTAAAAGCAGACCATACACGCCTTCCACCTATTGCATAACTTCGTTTGATACTGAAGCCAGTCGATGTTTTATAATTGTTTTAATTTGTGTACATTTACAAAAATTAATATATCATTATATTTGGAGAAAAAAAATGCCCTATTTTGGAATGATATCTCATCTAGCACTTATTAATATCGAATATGTACGCAACCAACTTCGTTAATATTGCCAACATTATCAACGTGTCTGTACAACTATTGGCAATGAAAACTCGCATCAAGTATTTTGATTGTCTGAACCTGAGCTGTGGCACAGCTCAGATTCAGCCAATCAAACAGTACGAGTATGTTGAAATACATTCAAACTCACAATCAAGCAAGTTGGTTGTCTGACTTTGAGCTGTAATACAGGTCAGGCTCAAACATCCGGGTATTTTGAAATAAATAAATTGACAAATATTGCCAAGGTTAGCACAGGCGGTCGCGTATATGCACTTTCCTGTTTTACTAAACTACTAAACCTTTGGAACGCCGAAAGTACATACACTCAAATAATTACTGCTTGCTCTAAATAATTAGAGTTAGCATTTAATATTTACAGCTAGCTCCAAATAATTTTACGAGCTCTCTAAATCATTTGGAGCTCGAACGCCAAATATACATACACTTACATATTTATTGCTAGCTTTAAATAATTAGAGCGAGCATTCACTATTTAGAGCCAGCATTAATTATTTGAGTTTATGTAGAGTTGCCGTTCCTGGAAAGCCGTATGTACATAAACTCACATAATTACTGCTAGCTCTAAATAATTAGAGCTATTATTAAATATTTAGAGCTAGCTCCAAATGATTTAGAGAGCTCTTCAAATGATTTTGAGCTAGCTCGGAATATTTAATGGTAGCTCTAATTATTTAGAGCCAGCATTAATTATTTGAGTGTATGTAGATTTGGAGTTCCATATAAACCAGGGTCAGTGCGAGTGCTACAACTGACGACGCTGATGGACCAAACTCACAACATGGCGCCGATGGCTATACCGGCTACACAAACTCCGCCTTCACGGGCGACAATCACATGGCCATGCAGTCGGCGAGCGGCAAAATGAAGCTGAACTCCGATCCACCAGTCGACGCATTCGTCGCCAAGCAAGCGCCGGTCCTGCCTCCAATCGCAACAACTAGAAGTGATAACAGTCGAATAGCTATGGACCATCTCGACGATACAAATTACATATGTATGTACTCATGGGTTTTATCGAGTTTAATTGAACGGATGTACTCATTATTGAAATCTGACTGATTGTATGTATTGATATTGCTATACAGATAATTAAACACTAGCAAAACTGTTTCGCCGATAAATCGTATTCTTGACAATTTGACAATCTACCAGGAAGGTTGTCTGATGTAAGTTTCTAAAGTGTCTAACGTTAGTATTATGAAATAGTGTACTGGCACAGTCACAATACAAAAATATATAAATAAGTATGACACAAAATAGAAATACCATAACTTAAATATGATTAACACATAGTTATACATATATGTACAGTGTAACCTCTCTAAACCGGACACCCTGGGAGGTTCCCAAGGTGTCCGGTTTACAGATGTTTCACTGTACATCAGGCATATGACAATTCTGGGATATACTTATGTATTTTGCAATCATGATCATGCATTATTATCTGAAATGCATTACCAAGAAATCTCTCAAAATGAGGACACAAATATGTTCTTGATGTCCGGTTGAGAGAGGTTACATTGTACTTACTTTTCATTCCAGCATACAACGAAGGTGTACGAAAAAATGCTGGATTCACTCTGACATTTCAACAAATGGCGGCTGTATTTATTAAGAAGTACTTACACACAAGAAGGAACATGGTGGTTACCGTTACTCAGTTGATCTTGCCCGTTCTCTTCACCATACTGGCTCTATACGAGAAGGCTCAACCCGATGTACTGGGTGAACCATCGTTGTCCCTGAACATGCATCCGTTTTCCAATCCTGTCACTAGCTACAGTGACGGCACAACTACCAAAACGGACGCATCCCGACTGGCAGCCAATTACAGTTCTCTATTTAACGACGCAACCAAAGTGGACCGGACAAAGTATCCGACAATGGACGACTACTTCGGTAATAAGTCCGGAAAAGTTGGCACATCCACGTACAATGAGCGATATATCGTTAGTGCGGACTTCCAGTACGATGGTTCATCATCCATCACAGCCACGGCCCACTTCAACGGACAATCATACCACTCTGTTGCTGTATCACAGCAGTATGTCATGAACGCCATGCTGAAATTCTTCAGCGGTAGCGGATACGACATATTCGCATCCAACTATCCCCTCCCTAAGAAACTTGCAGACGCCGAGCACGAGATGTATATACAGGGAAGCGGTGGCGGATTTACGGTAGCCTTCAGCATCGTATTTGGAATGGCCTTATGACGGCCAGTTTCATCATATTCCTGGTCAAGGAGCGTTCAGTGGGCTCGAAGCACCTACAGGTGGTCAGTGGTGCAGGCGCCATTGTGTACTGGCTAGCTACGTTTTTGTGGGACGCCATCAACTACTTGATACCCGTGTTTTTAGTGATCATCGTGTTTGCAGGTAATTCTTACAGGACCAGTAACTGTGAAACCATTTGAGCACACATAGAGAATACCTTTCAGACTAGTACCTTTTCATAACACGGCTAGGAAACGCGTAGAAATTCCGAGGACGGCTCTTGCCGAGCCTGTCAAACGTTGTAACACATGTACCGAGGTAAAGGGTAAACATAAAGCAACACTAGTTGCGAACGGTAACTCTTGCAATATACTCACGTACCGTCCGTAGCCTGGCTACGGACGGTGCGGGGGTAGATTTCAAGTGTTACCGTTCGCAATTAACGCAATACATCTTGCTAAACACTTGAAACGCCGAAAGCGGTGGTCGAGAAACATTAAACGCGATATAAACAAAACAATTATCCTCGAAATCCAACATTTTGATTGATCGATGCTGGGTTATGCCCATTTTCAAATGAAAATTATTCTAAAATGCTACCAAACCATGTTTTTATTGAGAGAAAAGACGAAATAAATAACATCAGCAGACGACAATTGTCGGTTCCGGCGGTGTAAGGGTGAACGCATGTTCCATTTTGCACACAGCATTCCAAACGCCGGCGTATTCGTCAAGTCGGATCGGGGTCGATCAAGCGCCCTGAATCAAGGTAGTTGTACTCTTCATGTGGCCCTATGTAAATTATATGGAAATCTAATGAAAAACCTACTAATAAAACAAATACATGTAGCTACTTATATAAATAAACCATATGGAGGTTTGTAGAAGCCAAATTATACATTTAACGCACCAAAATGTGATTATTATATTCTACATGTAACTACAGCATATGATGCGATTTCCTTGCTGGCAGCATCTACATAAAGACTTCTTGAACACATATATGTGGTATACTGGTGTAAGTAGCTATTGTTTTATTAGTAGGGTGTTTAATTAGATTTCCATAGACTTTACATGGGGACACAAGACGGGTACACGAACCTTAATGCATGAGAATGAGCTACTCATTCCCGTCCTTAACACACGTTCCATTTTACACACAGCATTCCAAACGCCGGCGTATTCGTCAAGTCGGATTTGGGTTGTGTTCCTCGTGTTCGTGCTCTATGGCTGGGCCATCCTACCGCACGTCTATCTCTTCCACTTCGTCTTCAGCGTCCCCGCCAGCGCCATGGTCACCATCTCGCTGCTCAATCTCTTAACAGGTTTGTTAAGCTAAGATCATTTAAGGACAGACCATTATTTTACAAGCATATGTGCTTTTTCCTCTATCCTCCAATACTAATAATGAAATACCGTTTAAGCTAAGGACGGACCAACGTGTTCGATCCCGCATTTAACCTGCCGCCTTTGCGGTGGGTGGGGGGAGGTGAGGGGAGGAGGGCCGGTCCCAAAATCAGAACGGTTTATTTACATCGAAAATAATATAGTTAGCCTGAAATTAGAATAACCTGACCTGGTGCCAGGTCCATACCACACCAAAGTCACTGACCCCTTCCTCTAAAAGTAATAGGATAAGGAATAATCGTAATACTCGCATAAGGAATATAACCAGATTCAACTATCACATACAAGTATGCCACCGGCTAGTGAAGTGAAGCTGTTACACAACCCCCTGCGTTAATCTAGGCAACATTATCAACGTTTGTGATGATCTATTGGCAATGCCAGCTCGCAATCAATCAATTTGTATATTCAGGCTCAACCATAGCTGCGTACAGTAACTTTTGCAATCTACTCCCGTACAGTGTGTAGCCAGACCGGCTGCGGACTGTACTGGCCAGACCGGCTACGGACGGTACGGGAGTATATTGCAAGTTACCGCTCGCAATTAATTACTTGATTTGAAACACAATATTCACGTAATTTGAAATAAAGGCAGTGACATGTATTGTCAAGTTTAGCGCAGGCCGTATATTGCAGTGTGGTCTGAAATTGTGACATTGTAGCTACATGAAATACGTTATGTCATTATGTCCCTTATGAGATGGTATTGAGTCTCTGTCATGGCAGTCTCGCCATTATCGGCCGTTCAACCCGTATTTAATATATCTTCAATCTTCTAAGACTTCAGTTTCAACTGGGCTGTATTGTTTTAGCGCCTTCATTGTGATGTGGTAATTAATATGAATCTAAACAATGATGCCATGATGTCCTGGCCAGTTTTTGTTGTTGTTCTTGTACAATACGAATACCTGCCGCTGAATTTTCGGCTCCTCCTCTCTGCAGTCGCAGTGATAGCAATGTTATAGCTGATGTATGAATTTCCGGCGCTGATTATTCATCTCACAATACATAAAATCAGGTAAAATGCAATTCCATCCCACAATGAATCAAACTAGTGTCAAAGTCAACAGACACATCTGATGAATAATATTATATGCATATATTAAGCTATCAACAGCACACTCTAGTATGTGCACATTACTTGCAGATCAGATAAGGATATTTGATATTTGATTTAAGGATATTTTCCATCGACATATGTTGAGTACGACTGTCATTTTGACATATACGCACACTATGCATGCTTATTATATCTATATGTACCCAATTGTGACATCATGGGAGGATCCAGCATTTGTTTGGGGAGGGGGGGGGGGGGTGGGGGGGGGGGGGTTGTCTAGTTGCGAAGGTAACTCTTGCGATCTACTCCCGTACCGTACGTGGCACACCGGCACTGTCATTGACGTAAATGAACAATGTCATGTACGATAGATTCGCATCTTCCTTCTGTAGCCTATTTCACCAACATTGCAAAGTATACTTTTCTAGCAAAGTATACTTTGAGGGAGAAAATTTCAATTTAAGGATATAAATATTTGTTTTCATTATACTGAATTTATTACATTGTCACAGCCATTGTGGCTGTGATAATGTAATAAATTAAGTATAATAAGTCTGCATACTTTTAATCATCAAATATATGCAGTCGATTGTTCTAGTATATGAAATAATCTATTTCGAAAAAAATATATGATTACTCCCTCAAAGTGTACTTTGCTAGATAAGCATACTTTGCAATGTTGGTGAAATAGGCTACAGATCAATAATATTCTCCTGTAGCCTGACAACGTGCTATAGTGCTTGCTCGAATCATGACGGGTGCACAGACTGGTGTGGCTATACACTGGTCACAATTATTCTGGCCACAAACGAATTCCACATGAACATTGTAGATAGTAGACAGTTATTTCATGGTTTTTGATGAAATCGGCTACAGGTATGTTATTTTCTCACAATCCTTGGTGTATTTGCAGTATATAGTTCTTCATGTGGTGTCTCTTGATGTTTATTCCTCCGCTTTGCTTTCGCTTAAGTCAGAGCTACGCAGTGTTTTGTATCATGGATTGTGACAATATTGGTGATTAATGGTTAGAAATGTTAGGTCAGGTCAGGTTGATTACCATCAACACAATATTTCTATACCGAACTACTTAGGTTACAATACTATTGTTTTGTAGTATTGCAGCATATAAAATTACCAGATAAATTCAGAAATAAGTTTGTTTTAAACAAAAAATGGCCAAGTTCTTTTCCGATTGAAAAAAAGTCCTCATGATGAGACACTTTCCGATAGAAAACATTACTAAGTTCTCATTTTCCAAATGCCCAAACATTTTCTCCGGAAAATATTTCAAAGTCCGAAGAAAAAGAACGGCCTCTCCTATCCTCGAAGGAGAGGCTCGGAAGTTCGATAATACAAATCGGAATATTGATTTTTAGCTCGCCTGCACGAAGTGCAGAAGAGCTTATGGCATACCCCCGGCGTTGTCGGAGTCGGCGTCGGCGTCGTCGGCGTCCACAAACTTAACGTTGGGGGTAAATGTCTTATAACTTCTGTTTCCTTTCATGAAACACCTTGTTATTTCATACATGCATTCCTCAGATGACCCTCTATCATGCTGTAGCAAGTCCACGACCCACTTCCAAACCCTTGCCCCAAGGTCAAGGTCACAAACTTAGCATGTTCATAAACTTAACGTTGGGGTAAATGTTGTGTAACTTCTGTTTATTTACAGGGAATGCCTTCATATTGCATACATGCATTCAACAGATGACTCTCTATCATGCTGTAGCATATCAACGATCTACCACCCAACCCTTACCCCAATGTCAAGGTCACAAACTTAGCATGTTCATAAACTTAACGTTGGGGTAAATGTTGTGTAACTTCTGTTTATTAACAGGGAACGCCTTCATATTTCACACATGCATTCATCTGATGATACTCTGTCGTGCTATATCACATCCATGACCCAACACCCATCCCTTACCCCAAGGTCAAGGTCACAATCTTAGCACATTCATAAACTTAACGTTGTGGTAAATGTCTTATAACATCTGTTTTCTTTCATGGAACACCTTGATATTTCACACAATGCATTCCTCACATGACCCTCTATCATAACGTATCAAGTCTACGACCCACCACCCAACCCTTGTCCCAAGGTCAAGGTCACAAACTTAGCATGTTCATAAACTTAACGTTGGCGTAGATGTTGTGTAACTTCTGTTTATTTACAGAGAATACCTTCATATATCATACATGCATTCATCTGATGATACTCTATCGTACTATAGCGAATCCATGACCCACTTCCCACCCCTTTCCCCAAGCTCAAGGTCACAGGTTTATGTACATTGGTGGATGTTTTCTTGCTACATATACTGGATACGGACGGTACGGGAGTATATTGCAATAGTTACTGTTCGCAAGTAGGTCTAGACATTATCAGGCTACACGAGTGTGCTAGAACATCAAGAGCTACACTAGTCACATATTCCAAAATCCCCATTTTTCTAGCCGAAGCTACATATAAACAATGCATTCCTACGTCACACGTATATGTACGTTCGTGGCGGTTTTCGTGATACATGTACATATACTGCATCTGGCTAGTTGCGAACAGTAACTCTTGCAATGTACTAGCCAGTCTGGCTACTAACGGTACGGGAGTAGATTACAATATTTACTGTTTGCAAGTAGGTCTAGGCATTATCAGGCTACACGAGTGTGCTAGAAGATCTACAGAGGAGCTACACTAGTTACAAGTTCCCAAATCCCCATTTCCCTGGCCACAGCCACATACACACTACATGCCTACGTTAAAGGTGTAGGTACAGTAGTGGCCTCGACACCATGGAAGTGGGCGACGCCTTGGACTGGATCAAACACGACAAACGAAATAAATTACAGTGACATACATCTAAATTCAACTCATTTGTCGTCCCCAGCGTGTCCGATTGACAGACGTTCCACTGTATTTAGTCACTCCATGAACTATATTCGTCATATAAACTATATACAGTCGAACCTCTCAAAACCTGACACCCAGTGAGGTCCCCATGGTGTCCGGTTGAGAGAGGTTCCACTGTATTGAGTGACTCCGTGAATAATTGTTGTCATTTTAAATCATGAACAGACACTAAAATTATATGAAGTGGAACCTCTCTAAACGGAACACCCTATGACTCCCAGCGTGTCCGGTTTAGAAAGGTTCCACTGGAATATGATCCCTCTAAGACATATTTGTGTGCTTTGCAATGATGAACACACAATGCCATCAGATATAAATGTCAGTGAAGCCAATCAAATTTCGCAAACAAATGTATTCTCTGTGTCCAGTTTAGAGAGGTTCCACGGTAAACTACAATGAAACCAAAGGTACTACCGTAATCATATGTTACAGGTTTAGGAACACTATTGACGACGTTCGTGCTACAGATACCTGGCCTGGGTACCATGGAAGTGGGCGAAGCCCTGGAGTGGGTCTTCATCGTCCTCTTCCCGAACTTCAACCTCGGCCTTGCGATCATGGAGATCTACTTGAACTACAACAGCCAAAGCAGGTGTGAATCCGCCGACTACCTGATCAAGTGTGCGATACCGAATGTCGAGTTCCCGTGCTGTTTTCCAGGTGTGTTTTCACAACGTGTAAATATATATGAGCAACTGATTGTGTAACAGTGTAGCCTCCATCAGGTGCAGGCAGGCACGGATACAGGGGGGAGAGGGTCCAGGGGGTCCGGACGCCCCCCCCACCCTCACTTCTCCCGGCAAAACAAAGCAAAAATCTACAATACTCGATAAGTTGGATGACTTTTTCGTGGCCTATGTGTCAGGAAATTGCATCTGCGGCGATCTGTCTTTTAAACATTTCATGGGGGAGGACCACCAGACCCCCCCCCCGACTTTACGATGCGCATCACGCTTCGCGCTCGCGGAGGTCGGCTACGCCGACTTGTAATTACAGACCCCCCCTGCAATTATTTCTGCATCCGCGCCTGTGCAGGTATTAAGTTTTAGTGGTATAATATTCTCACGTGGGTGCTGTATGACTGTGTCCAGTTTAGTGTAGCATTTTATGGGAATGACAGTTGACATCTGAAAATGCACCTGAATGATTGACAGCCTGATGGAACATGTACATGTAATATAGTAATCATTATAAGGTTCGACATTGTCCAGCCGTGGGTAAAAGTTTGCCGTGGCACGAGGGAACTGTTTGAACCCCAAGGCCGTAGGCCATGGGTTCAAACAGTTCCCGAGTGCCACGGCAAACGTTTACCAACGGCTGGACATGGTCGAACGTTATTCTTACATTTCCGTCATAAATATCATGCAATTTGAGCATTTATGCAGTACTTTCGATACTTTGATAATATGCTCCATTCAAACAACGGATTTACACATAATTATCCGGGGCCTCAGTACACGTCGCGAGATGCAGTCGTATCAATTTCAAAATTTCAGTGCGACCGTTGTGACTGGTTGGGTGAGTAATGGCGCGTTCTAGTAACATCATGAGCCACGTGCATTGCGTAGGTTTTGGCTTGGCCCCGGAATGAGCATTGTCTACAGTCATGGTCAAACAGCACGCGCTGTACGTTTGAACACGGTTGTGAGTGGTGTCGATAACGGCTATGTAACGGTATCTGTTCCAGACCACTGCGGATCCTCGTGTAGCTACTTCTACGACAACTACCTACATTGGAAGTCCCCTGGTATAGGGCGTCAGGCGCTCTTCCTCACCATCCAGGGGTTCGTATCGTTCTTGCTCCTCTTCCTCATTGAGATGGGTTTCCTACAGCGACTCGTGAATCTCGCCACGAAGTGCTGCCTTAACTCGAAGATTGCGGCGGACCTAGTGGACGATACGGAGGTTAAAGTCAACGGCGATAATGATGTAGTCGAAGAGAAAACGAGGATTCAAGACACCCCTATAGATAATCTTACACAATCGGAGTCGATCGTTCTTAAGGTATATGAATTGGTCTTGGTTGTGAAATGATCTGGTCACTGATTATTTGGTTTCTGAAAGCACAGTGTTTCGCCTCACTTAAGTGCACATTGTGGTCCTCTCGCCAATACATGCAACTATTAACTTTATTCATTAAATGTTCCAATAAGTAAACCAGGCTTCGCACTCTGTTGTCAGAAATTCACGTGACGCGCTTCATGTTCAGACGTGTGCATGTGCGCTTCGGTGTTAATCTGAAAATAACGTAGTGTAGTATCGCAATTCGAAAGCACGTTCTGGGGTTGGACTCCATTCAAACAGACATGTGCGTGCGAAGGGACGGGGTAAACAATAATATAGTTATAGTTCACATATTCCATTTTTAGCCAGGTTTGTTTTGTTTTTTTTTTAAAAACCCAGGCTATTGGATTGGCGAAAGCCGGGCGGGGGCGGCGGCGGCGGGCGGGCGGCGGCGGCGGGCGGCGGGCGGCGGGCGGCGGGCGGGCGGGCGGCGGGCGGCGGCGGCGTCCACAATCAATGTTAAGTTTTCGTGTTTGAGTCCATTTCTTTGTTACTGTACCACCGAGGACCACCAAACTTTCACAGCTTCATAATCAAGGGGTGCCCAACACATATCACTATCCAACATGTTACATTTTTTTTAATTTTTTTTGAACTTGACCCATTTTTTCCGCGCAGTCGACTTAGCCATTTTCAATGTTAACTCTTCGCGTTTACAATGTTAAGTTTTCGTGCTTAAGTCCATTTACCTTCACCTATTATTTCTACGTAATTGACTTTTTAACGTACGTCTGGTTAAAGTTTTTTGGTTAAAAGTTTTTCGTTATACTATATCTCTGCAACTGCTTCGCCCATTACCTTGAAACTTCACATAGGTCTTTATCATCATCCATATTTTCATTCTACCCCCCCCCCCAACCGTGCGGCCCCTGTGCCCAATGTCAAGGTCAAATTACTTTGAATTTTTTTGTTAAACATATTTCGTGTACTATATCTCTGCAACTGCTTCACCCATTACCTTGATACTTCACATGGGTGTTTATCATCATTGTCGCGCCCGCTTGCGGAAAGCGCGATACAGTCGGCATTTTGGCATACGTCCGTCCGTCCGTCCGTACGTCCGTGTGTCCGGTTAAAGTTTTTTGGTTAACGTTTTTCCATCTACTATATATATTTTTTTGTGTCCATGCCTCGCCCCAAGGCACTAAATGCAGGCCACGGCCATCTAGTCTACAAACAGTGGGTATAATTATGTTATCCAAGTGTCTATGCTTGGACAAAACCTGGCCTTCGTGGCTTTTCCTCGTTTCTTGTAATAAACTTATCTCGCTGCGCTTGCTCGAAATGAATTTATAAAAAAATCAATACATGAACTATAACTAATATGTACATAGCCGCTACATGTATGACGGGCTTTTCCAATGGCACTTGAATTTTTAGTATAACTTGTATAACTTCGTACGACTAAAGTGCAACATTAAGATCGTATGTAAACTTTAATTGATGAATTTACATTTATTGAACATAGGCTGTATATGCAGCCTATGCTCAATAAATGTAAAGCCAGTAATTGTTTACAATAAAACATTGATAATGTGAAATTTACAGAAGATCATAAGTTTGCACTTACGAACAGTTTAGTCGTACAACGTTTAGTGAAACGGCCCCCAGGTAGATCTAGTATTCATTGTACAGTACTATTTGTAAATCTGTCATTTCTTCCGAGTACATAACTCATACTCCCATTTCATACTTGAAACAAAATTGTCGAAATCAGCCAATGAATCTGCTTGATCTGAACACTATCTTATAACTTTCTAAGCACGGTCTCAAACGTAGAAAGTTACAACTCATGGTCCAGGGGCCCGTTTCACTAATTGATAAACTTTTAGAAGATGTGTTCACATCTAACATGTAGGCTGACAATAGTAGCACTAGTTAGTCACGTTCATGTGAGAAGCAACTTATAAAATATTGGTAAATTACATTTTTGTCAAATATAAAATTAAACAGTCAGTGCCTTCAATTTGTTATTTAGCAAATCTGTCAGTTACCAATATGTTGAGGCCTGGCTGCGACACCGTTACACCGTTACACCGTTACACCGTTACGTCAGCGTCCGTCTGTCCATCCGTCCGTCCGTCCGGGCCAACGTCGGGGGGGGGGGGGGTTAGGAGGTTAGGGGAGTGGCTTAGAACAAAAGAATCCTTTGATTTATTCCGTAAGCTCCTAAACTCTATTGTTGTTTAGGGGCTTTTTCTTTGATCTTCAAACAAAGGAAATACCCCATAAACCCGAAATGCTGGAACGTCCGTCCGTCCGTCCGTCCGTCCGTCCGTCCGTCCGTACCTCCATCCGTTTCAAAAATTCACAAAATGGTCACACAATATTAGCGCTTTCAAAAGCTTAACATTGGCGTAAATTTATTTTATTTTGTGTTTCCTTTCACACAGCTTCTTGATATTCGTTAACCTAAAGCACAAATAAGCGCGCTTCGTTTTCTTCTGTAGCCGATTTCACCAACGTTACAAAGTATATGTATCTAGCAAAGTATACTTTGAGGGAGTAATCATTTATTTTTCCCGAAATGTATTATTTCATATAGAACTAACCACTGCATATATTTGATGATTCAAAGTATGCAGAATTATTATACTGAATGTATTACATTATCACAGCCAAAATGGCTGTGATAATGTAATTAATTCAGTATAATAAAAATTAATATATTTATCCTTAATTTGAAAATTTCTCCCTCAAAGTATACTTTGCTAGATAAGTATACTTTGCAATGTTGGTGAAATAGGCTACTGAAAACTCTCGTTACTGGATATCCCATGCTTCTTCCTAATCCTGGGGAACTACCTTTTCCTTCAGAATGTCAGTAAGATATACGGCAGAACGTATGCTGTACAGGACCTGTGCGTGGGTATTCCCACGCAGGAATGTTTTGGTCTACTGGGCCAGAATGGGGCGGGAAAGACGACCACATTCAAGATGATGACGGGAGACGTGCAATTGACTTCCGGTCATGCGTACTTCAGCTCCTTCTCCGTTAAATCTGACATAAAACAGGTTGGTCATACATGTACACTCACCCGGGCATGGAAGGTTCTTTGTGTCAATCAGGATTTTTTTAAACAATACTATAAAAACTAAAAATGTGTTTTCATCATGGTCCTTTGTAACTGGTTTAATTGAAGATATATGACAATACTAGGACCGCTGGGTTGGTTATAATTTCACCAATATAGGTACATAAATATAGGATTTTTTTCAAAAAGTCCTGAAAATTATATTTCTGCGGTCCTAGTATCGTCATATATCTTCAATTAAACCACGTTACACAGGGCCATGATGAAAACACGTCTTTACTTTTCATAATATTTTTTCAAAAACTCCTGATATTAATGCTCCTGTAAATATAAGATAACTAACTATGTACACTCACTGGTTGTGCACTCCGCGCCGACTTAAGATGTTTCACGTCGAAAACTGCACCGGTTTCATGACGAGATGCCACGCAGCTCTACTTAGAGCAGTCATTTAGGGTATTAATTATGGATCTGCTTAGGGCTATCGCGTGAACGCAATTTTCGTCTAGTAACCGGCGCAAATTTCTTGCGGTTACGACACGAACATTCGTTCATATGCAGTATTTTCTGCATGTACATGTAGCTGAATGGGAATTCGTCAGGAATCCGACGCCTTTTTCGACGTGAAACATTTTACGCCGGCGCTGAGTACAGCACCAGTAACGCTGAAGTTACGTGAAACGAATATTGTCGTATGCTGCTATTTACATTTACATTTGGCTGTTTTCTCAGTTTGCCACAAGCTCTCGCGAGCAATATCGGGCAATGAGGGAGCATAGCTAGTTATTTCCCTTTGAATTTATTTATAGAAATCCGGTCCAATATGTTGGTCCATATTGTTTGTATAGATTGCGAATGCAGCAGGATTTGTTCTGTAAAGGAACCATGATTAAGGTGTATGATCACGTGGTACTAACAACAACAATAAGTACTGAAATTTCCAGAATCCGTCTGACTCAAAGTACGTATTCTTTTATAGTGTCCTTATTACGTAACGGATTTTGAAGAAATATGGCGCATCAAACGTATGGAAGGTCATATCAGCCATAATTATATTTGGCTTGATGCTTGCTGGCTGATGACATTTTAAGTTTTATCCGTCTAATTACAATTATATGTGGCTTGATGCTTGCTGGCTGATGACATTTTAAGTTCTATCCGTCTTATTACAATTATATGTGGCTTGGTGCTTGCTGGCCGATGACATTCTAAGTTCTATCCGTCTGAATACATTTATATGTATGTGGCTTGATGATTTATTCATTCGTACTGTTTCAATGCGTTTGTGTTTATTACATTATAAGTAGCTTGATGCTTCACTGGTAGTGACATCCGGAGTTCCATTATTGATTATTGCATCGCTGTTTTGCTATGCTCGCTAAGCCACGCCCCTTGACAACACTAATTGCAACTGTAATTTGGGAACAACCATTATGACGCCAGGTGCGCTGCTAACACATAAAATAGTTCTCCCTAAAAGTATTTAATATGCTGGTACCTATCCTACAATGCGCTGCTCTCTAAATTGGTTCCATGTCCCTAACGGTGTTGATGTAGATTGGTGCCGCCTTTTCTGTTGCGCCATGTTTAGGTTAAAAGACACCAAATAGTTTTACTGTATAATTTAACCGAATCCAAGCCAGTCTGTCCTACTTTCACTATTCGTATGGATGTTGTGGGACCAACCTCGTCATGTCAGGCGCGGATCCAGAATTTCTGGTTAGGGGGGGGGGGGGGCGTAACTATTTTGAAATACTTGACTATATTATCGAACGAGCGTAGGATTGTAGTTCAGATTGTTGTTGTTATGGCTGCTGTCAGATGCTGCTGCTGCCCGAGTTTATTTTTTGGCTGCACCCCCTAATAAACAATAAATTCACAACGCGAACGTAGACACGTGCCTTGTAACTTGCAAAAAATATTTAGTCGGCGAATTTTAGGGGGCGCTGGCCGGGTCCGCCCCCCCCCCCCCCCCACCCCCCCCCCCCCCCCTACCCCCCTCCGGCTGAATCCGCCCATGTATGTCCCCCAATATTGTTTACATTATATGGCCACGGAAACTCTGTTTACATCTCGTGACCAACAGGCTCAGTGTTTTCTTTTAAATGCTTCAAATATGCTGAAACTTGTGTCAATTTCTCTAACCTTAAACCTAGAGTGCTACATGCCAGGTATATAATATAGGGAGACATGTTTTTCTTTATTCTTTCAATCTGACATTTTTTTCTGGCTAATGAACATTGATTTACCATTACCAACGTACTAATTAACATTATTATACTTTGTATATCAAACGCGAAATGCCAGTTTTATATCAGGGGCGATAACCGTGTTTCCTTAAAATGTCGATAACAATATTTATTCAGCATTAAGTTGATATAAATAATTTAAAAATACTGCATCATTTGCATATGGAACTAGCTTGATACCACCGCGAGTCTCTATGAGAACATTAAATATTACTAAATAATTATATCTGTGTAGCTGGCACTCGTAATTTTTAAAAGTGGTGGACATTTTGCAATTATACACTTATTTAATTTCCATAAAAAAAAATGTGTACCTACTAGATGGGACCCCAGCTTCAACAATAATTGTTTTGAGGTCACTGACACAGTTTGCTTTCAAATCTTGATTCATTACTACCCAGTTTCACTTGAGGTACATGTGGGCGTGTTGGTCATGTGATGTAAACAGAGTTTCCGTGCCCAATAAAAAATGTAAATAGTATTGGGGGATATGACGAGGTTGGATTTTTCTTTCTTAGGAATAAGTGAACCTATTGTTTAATTCATGCAGAACCAGTACAGACCGGCTGCATGTCATGTACAAGTAGGTCCCACAACATCCATACGAAAAGTGAAAGTAGGAGAGACTGGCCTTATTGGATGGCATTCGGTTAAAGTATATAGCAAATTATTTGATGTTTTCTAACCTATAATGTGATAATTTGTGGATGAAATCTTACATCAACACCGGCATTTGAGGTGTGACTTGAACAGCCAATCAGATGTTGGACTATAATTTATTAGAGGGAGAATTACTTGAGCGGACAGCAGTGCCATCTGACGTCATAATGACGCACTACTAACCCATATATTGCTTGCATCATTCTGCTTGTAGCTTGACGCTTTCTGCTTGCGGCTTTCCTCTTTCGGACTGTAGCATGATGCTAACTTCCTGCGGCTTTGTCCTTACTGCTTTCGGCCTTATTCAAAGTGCTAAGTGCTTTGTTCTTACTTTCTATTGCAAATGCTTAGTGCAATATAACAGGGACACTAATAAGAACGTATCAATAATTGTAATGTAAATAAGACGAATTAAGAAAGCAAACAGCAGAATGCACATGTAAGAAAGACAAATACAATTACAACAAGCAGATTTCAAATGTAATAAATACAAATGACGAATGAAATAACATGAATATAAGTTGTAATGTCATCAGCACGCAAGCATCAAGTCACATACAATTATCGCGGATATTACCTTCCATACAAACGCGTCTTGTTAAGCTGCAATTGGTGGTCTCTATATTTTCGCCCAAACTTCTGTCGTTTTTGTGTAGAATCGATTTCCGTGTTTCCGACACGGAATCAATTCACATCATACACTACTGGATGCATGGGCCATTAAATGGCCATTCAATTATTTTGTTAAAATGCCATTAAAAATTATAAATGTATGTTTGTTTGTTTGTTTGTTTGTTTGTTTGTTTGTTTGTTTGTTTGTTTGTTTGTTTGATTGTTTGTTTGTTGGGGTTTAATGGCCTATCAACAGCTAAGGTCATTTAAGGCCGGGTCAATGAGTTTAGTACTAAATCCCATATTCTACCTGTACAGGTACATGTACATGTTCAAGAACATAGTACAAATCTATGTATGATTATGTGACCTTGTTCTTGGGCATAGGAGCCCATCTCAACTCTTGTTGTGAAATGCATCTTCAGAAGTACCATCTGAGACACAGCCGCTTTAAAGGTTGTAGATATGTTACAATATGTTGATGATAAATTCCTGACAACAATGTATTAACATTTATCGACGCAAATTCTCGACAAGTCGACATACTGTGACCGTTTTTACCATAGAACTTTTAATTGGTTCTGTTATATCAACATCTCAATATGATGTGAAAACGTATCACGTTATGATGACGTGTGAAAAGTTATACATGACATATCAGATTATGTTGACATGTTGAAATAAATACATGTGAT
This sequence comes from Conchocele bisecta, assembly GCA_029237695.1. NCBI lineage: Eukaryota > Metazoa > Mollusca > Bivalvia > Lucinida > Thyasiridae > Conchocele > Conchocele bisecta. Next base: position 49,343,494 of record CM055266.1, read on the forward strand.
ACATGTAACAATGCATTATGTTGGCATGTCAAGAAAACTAACACATTATGACAACAGCACATTATTTAAGCATTCTGTGATCAGGCCAAAAATAAAATATTGTTTGTTTCCCCTCCTGCTACCTACCCACAAAAATTATAAAAAATAAATACATTTTGGGTCGCTGGGTAGGAAAAATATTTTATTTCTGCAAAAGACAATTTGTACCTCTGGTACCAGAGGTACAAATTGTTGTTTTTTTCAGAAAGAAAATATATTACATTTACTCACAAAAGGCATACAGCCTTTTGGTACCATAATATTGATTCAAGACAAAGATAAGAAGTGCAAGACGCCCGTTATCTTCCACAAAATTAATTTTATCAATATTAGAAATAAAAAAATATTACCCCTACCTACCTACCTACCTACCTACCCAGTCCTTGAAGGCCAGAGTCGTGGGAGGGGAAACAAAACATATGTTATTGTTGGCCTCATGTCATATTGACTTTTCTCAACATGTCGATATAACGTGATATATATTATTATCACAACATGTCAACAAGATATTTTATCTCAATATGTTGTCATAACGCGATATTTTATCTTAACATGGCAACATTCCTAACCTTGGGTCGGCCCGTGTAACAAAACAGCATATGAACCACAGCGCGAGAAAACCAAAAATGTGAAATCTGCGTAAAGCATCGATCCGGCTCACCTTGCGCAGCCCACTAAGTCTGATCCCGCCTATGGGTCATAAAGGTATAGAGTAATGAGTCTTGCAACAGAATTTCTCCGGAAAGCTGAAAGTGTCGGCCCGGATTAGCCTGCGCGGACTGAATCGGGTCGATCCTTTACGCAAATGCCTCATATGAATTGATGCCAGGGTCGGATGAGATATTTATAAACAATTTACATCTGACGGTTTATGGCATACACATTATAAAATGCCTTCTTAAGTTCATGAATAAAATTTCTCATCAGTTCATCATGTCCATGGCCATCACATGATGCATCCTTCATTAATTTTGAACATTTCTTCAGTTTTCAGAACACAATAGTCATTGTCTGGATTCAGTTATATGTCTGCTTAATTTAATTTAAAACGCTGCACTTGAAGTAACACCTGTATCTTCACCACAAAATATACGTAAATCGGGTTCGAATCCATTTTTGTCTGATCGAGACTTCGTTATTTGTGCGACCGGTTCTAAACAGTTCATAATTTAGTCACTCGATCCAACTTTCGTAATGAAGTCCAGATAAAGTTTCCCTTTTGACCACTCGTAAACACACACAGTCGAGCTATTTCTCTCAGACGATGCAGAATCACTATGAGTTTTAAATCGTTTTTTTTTTGTAGAGGAACTAGCACTATTATCGTTATCTTCGCTGACAGAATCATCGTCTTCATCCCCAGATTATTGCAAAGGTGTACCGGTACTCCTCTTTGGTGCTATTCTCTTTCTCTTAGCAGACCTTATCATGCTTATAGAATCACTATCTGTTTTCTCACTATTTTTGTTCACTTGCTTGCTGGTAGATGGACTAGAAATACAAGTACTAGCATTATCTTCACTACTGACGGAATTGGTATTTGATATAATACTGATAGAATCTTCATCTCCATCATCAACAGATGACTGTAAATGCGAATTCCTCTTTGGTTTACATTTTGGTGCCAAGCTCTTTCTGTTTTAGACCCTGTAGGTTTGGACACAAATTTAGACAAACGGTCAGTCTTCCAAACTATAACTTGATTTAACTTTAATAGGTCAGAGGACAATGTAGTTATTTTAGAGACAGGCTTTAGAAGCTCTATATCTGTTTCATCCACAACTTCTGACATATACACAGTTTTAACAACAATCTCTGAGAAAACTGACTGTTTATTGACTAGAATGCCTTCACCTAGTTTCACATTCTTGTCTTTACTCAGGAGAGATACATGGTCACCAACTTTAAGATAAGCAGTAGACACCTCTGTAGCATCACTACCCAATCTATTTATAGTATCATCATCAAGCCTTTGCATACGATGGAGCCTCTTGGATCTTTTCCCATCACCTTTGTCCTTCAAATACTTTCTTCTATTTTGCAAACTTTGCCCTAATCGTTGCCAGACAGTTTTTTTTTGTCGTTTTTTAAGGTTTGATGCCACTGTTATTACTGATTAAAAAAAGACACTCTTATTCGTTTCTGAAATGTTTTCAAGTAGAGAGACTTTTTCCCAAATATGTGCTGTTTGTGCTGCATCGCGCACTAGTGAAGCAAATAATGATTGGGCTTTTGTTGGTTTTCCACGTTCATTTTTTTTTCAAAAGAATTTCCATTGCAGAATATGAATATGGTGGCGTATCGCTCAATATGTTCGTGTACAATGTATTCTAAGGCGCATCGCTTACAGTGGAAATTGAGGCACTCATATCCACGGAACATGTAGAATCATCACTCAAGACATAAGAATTTTCTGACACATAATGATTACTGGTACTCTCGGATTCATTTGAATGTTTCTTATAGTGCGATATATAACGACGAACATTGAAACGGTCCTTGAAAGCAGGAAACAGATCTTTAACATCATCATCACTAAATGAAATATAGTTAAACAAATACAGTGTCTGAACTCAACAAGAGTTGTCAGAAGACAGCGAAGCGCGCCTATTGGTGCTTGATAGTCGAAGGTGGGCAGTTTGTAAGTCTGTGACAATGACTTGGTCATGTCTTTCTACCATTAGTTTGCAGAACAGAATGACATACAAGTTTCATATTTATAAATGTGACCGTGAAATATCAAAACATTACATCAAGGGAAACAGAAAATATAGGCCACGGATGTGGATTTGTCACACAACGGTAGAGGACCCATAGACTTAGAGCAATGGTTGTGTGAAATATGAAGCAGATCCGAGCAAGGAAACAGAAAATGTATGCCATTTGCCCGAGCGTTAAGGTCTCGAACTCATCAAGTATGTGACCTTGACCCAGACTCTTTAACAAGTCACTGGGTGCACTTCACGACAAGCGGTGTACAGTCCCAAAGAAAAGCACAAAAAAAGGTACAAAACATGTAGAGACTAGAAAAAGAGCGACGGAAACCCTTGCATGATACCCACTATTGAAAATTGTCAGTCGATAAATTGACGGTCATGCAACCAACTTGACCGCAGCATAAAACCAGATGGCCGCGGCCGGCATGTCGAGCCCATAGAGGCATGTTATGGTCTCAGAGTGTATTTATTTGAAGTTTGATGCCCAATAAGCATACACAGTTTCAAGCAAATCTGACTTACGGTTACAGAGATAGTAGGTATGTGAAAACTTTAACGCAAATGTTGACAGAAACTTTAACGCAAACTTCTAAGTCATTTGACCTTGACATAGGGGCACAGGGGCTGCATGGGTGGGACACAGAATGAATATACGGATGATGACTAATAAACATTTGAAGTTTCAAGTCAATGTGACTATGTCTCGCTTTCCGCAAGCGGGCTCGACAAAAAGTTAGTTGCATTGCCGGGTAAAATAATGAAATAGTTACATAGTTATACACAAATCATATTTATGACAATATTCTACATCAAAATGGGCAGATATTTACTGCAAAACCAACGTAATATACATAGGCCCGGTGGTTAGTAAGCGTAGAAAGTTTCAATAATTGAATTTAATGAAAACAAAACAACTAGTTATTAATACCACCCCCCACCCTCATTCACGATATAAAAAGGCAAAGTCGAACACGACTACCAGAAACAAATTGCAAGTGCGGTTTTATTGCACCTGTACACTTATGTCAAGGACTGCGACAATAGTGTCCCAGTCTATGATATACACGCCTCCTAGCACCAGCTTAAGAGAAACTCAATGTAAAGGGTACACACATAATACCAGAAATAGGCAATGTATGCACAATTCTCAAAATGACAGTCGTGCTCAACGACCACCAATGATCGGGTAAATAATAACAACACTGGAAGAACGCACAAGTCAACAACCTGGATATGCAGGGGCTAAAATAATCATTTGGCATAGAAATGGGCAGAATATAATTATGTAAGTCTCACAAATTACATGAGTCCACTAGACTAAAACAATTCGTTGGTATCACAATACAGAAATCGGAAGATAATAGCGCATTGTGAAAAAGTGGGTTGGGTATAATTCAACTGATTTCATGAACGACTTTTGATCCATTTACTGATAAAACAAATGTAAAATAATGGTGTAGTTAATTAATGGCCATTAAACTGCAGCTAAAATCAGTCCATACAAAAATTAATGGTCATATATTCATATAACATTGTAGCTTCTATGGCCATTAATTTAGTAATTAATGACCATTAAAATTGCTGTCAAAATCAGTCCATACAAATATTAATGGCCATTAATGTATGTGTTCTTTGTTTAAGTGTTTTTTAATGCCACATTATTGGGAACATTGTACATTAATAGGCATTATTTTATTATTTAATGACATTTTAATGGGTTATGTGGAACCCCGTTAAATTAATTGCAACACAAATTAATGGCCGTTTTAATGGTATTTTAATGATTAAAGGTATATTAATGGGGAATTAATTGCAATTTAAGGGGTTTTGCATCCAGTTGTGATAAGTCTGTGCCAAACTCCCTGGACCACCAAATGCAGCTCATGAAAATGCGATTGCCTCGCCATATTTCATCAAAATCCATTGCGTATTAAAGAACATATCAAATAATGGAGTGGGCGACGTTGTTTTTGTTGTAACCACGTGATCATGCACCTTGCTTATAGTGTTTTGATTAGTGTTGATCCAGGTTATCATACATATCTGCAGTCTAATCCGGGAGTACATATTTTTGCCAGATTCATATGTTTACACTTATTAATTGTATTAGAAACAGTATAGACTTATATACAAAATGATGTTTTGGCAGCACATTACAATCACCTACACTGGAGACTATTCACATAATGGTGGTTCCCGTTGTTTGTTTTATTGAATGATTAACACAATTCATGTTTTGGCATACCATGCGTTGTCAAAACATGTTGGCTCAATAACAGTTTACTGTCTGGATTTGTTCCTGGTTCCGCAAACGAACGACTGCCTATCGTGTACACATCGTGTTGACATAGCTATCGTTTATATAACTAGAAAACGATGTTTTCTAATTTAAAAAAACAAACGAAACCGATGTCAAAACGATGCGTTGAAGCCGGGTAAGTAAACAAAAAGATCGTTTGCATCAACAGAAAATACCAACGATTATCGTGTGTATACATATCATGGTACAACACGATCGTTTTCACTTCATTTTTCACTCGTTTCGTTTGAGAACCTTTACTATGGGGTTAACTGTATTGTAATTTTCAAATTTTCGGCGTGTATCAGAACATGATATTTCTAATGCACTCCTTTACTACTGGCGTAGGAATACATATTGGAATAATTTGCGACCGTTCATCAACAATGATATACCTGTAATGTATGAACATCAGCCAATCAGTTTACGTGATATTTATAGAGTGCATTAGAAGAAATCTTCACTGTACATGGAATCATTATGGGTCTTTTCTGAAACCAAACACTAGTAATTAACGTTTCGTGCGTGCGCTTTGCGGCTCAATTACGCCTACAAATATACGGCGTTTGGGTATCGAGTGGCATCCTAAGTAGCAGTAATCAGTTTTGTTCTTACACTAATCACTAATATCTATAGAAAGAAGTATAAACATTAGCATGTATCAGGTAGCATACACATGTATGGCTGAATGCCTGTGACGTCGTGTACGTTGTTGGCGATAATGACGTGTTCGATCGTACTATTATGTATAAACAGGGCACAGCTGGACACCAGTAATTATCAAAGTAACTGTGTGCTCTAAGCACATATTTAAAATGGTACCGACTAGCGAACGTCATTTACGTCCAAATGTGCGTGTAGACGTGTAACAACAATCAACACTCGGGTGAACGTTCATGTTATTATTTTACCTTTCTCATTGTCGGAACTCATTCATTGTTGTACTAGTGATTAGTGTTAAAATGTGAAATGCGTATGTCCGTGAAGTATTATGTCAAGTGAATTATTTTGGAATGACGTCGTTTTTGCGGTGTAGTAAACCAGTGTAGACACATGAAAAATAGAAAATAAATACCCCACATATGAAGTTAAGATATATTGATACTCAAAATATCTTAAGAATTCAAGGCCAGTGTATCATACATAACTATTAGTGTTGTGTTAATTTATCAAATTATAAAAGGTTTGTCATTTCGTAGCCAAATCAATACATAAGAGACGAATTTGTAATTTGGAGAATTATGTCACAAATGAAAAACGTTAGCAGGAACATACTTTCATTCGCAAAGCGAGGCGACGAAACAACTACTTCAGGTATATAGTATGCATATTGCTGAGATGCACACTTTTCATTAGGGTATAAATAGTTTGTGTTATAAAATTCAGTGGGAAATGTGAACACGTTATCAATATATTTATATTTGATGCTATGCTACAATATGTGTTACAACGTCGTAAATTTTAAACATTAGAAAAGTCAATAGAAGAAAATTCATGTCACACATTCAAAAATCTAAATAATATTAAACGTATACAATGTGTATTTTGTAGTCTTTCTTGTGAAATACAATGTGTAGGATCCGTGTAGAAAATGAATGAAAAACTGCGCATTTCAAAATGTCTAGTGAAAATGTCACACTTTAAAGATTACGTCGCGAATGCACATTTTTTAAAGTTACGGTAGTTTGTGTGATGCAAACTATTTGCTGAATTTATATAGCACGATAATTATATTGTATCCACGAAAGGTGTTTTGTAACTTCTTTCTAGTCGTGCACATTGTCTGGCGATCGCACATAACAATCATAAAAAACTACGCATTTTAAAATGTCAAGTGGAAATGTCACACCTTGCAAATTACGTCGTTATTGTGCGTTTTATAAAACGTTGCCGTAGTTTATGTGATAAGGAATTTCTGTCTAACTTGCTTGTACGATAATACTATTGTAATTACGAAATGTGCATTTTATCTTCTTTCTATTAATGTAAATTTCATGGTGGTTCCCCATAAACTTTACAAAATAATACATACTTCAAAATGTCTAGTCGAAATTTCACATCTTGCGAATTACGTCACAATTTTACATTCTTTTAAGCGTAAACGAAGCTTTGTCGGGTATGAAATATATGCCAGCATTTGATATAAAATAATTAGGTTTGAGGAATTTGATTCCTCAAACCTTTTGTTTTCGTTGGTTTTTTTTTTCTTTTTTTTCTTTTTCTTTTTATTCAGCCGTCGAGACTACAGCCCAAACCGCTGGTCGGATCGACTTCAAATTTTGTATACCGATTCGCATCAACAGTGAGACGAGAATAAGGAATTTTCAGAATTCTCATGACGTCAATTTTTACGAAACCGAAAGTGACGTCATATATCATATAATTCCCAATAACTTCCTTATTTTCCAACCGATTTCAAAAATTCTTTTTGAATTGTAAAGCTGCGAGAAATTCTCTATCTTCGCTTCGCTGACAATGTTTGGTTTGGCTATCTGCTCAAAATGAAATGAAGAGAGCTTATAGACATGTGAAATTGAGAAAAATGAAAAAAATCAACAATTTCAGATTTTTATTTTATTTAACGGGTGGTCTTTGAAAACAGTTTCCAATTTGTACAGTAATCTCAGCAACATAATTTTTTAAACAGCGTCACGCGGGACATTCATCCGCACAGAAGATGATATTTTTCAGAGCAATGGCTTGAATTAGTTCTGATTCTATTGTCTTTCAAACTTGGACGTTTTTTTTCAATTTTTCAAATTTGAAATGTGGTCATAACTTTTTTATTATCTAACCGATTTCAAATATTTTTTTTGCATTAAAAAGCCAACAAAATTCTCTATCTCCATTTCGCTGGTAGTTTTTGGCTATCTGCCCAAATGAGAGAGTTGTAGGCATTTGAAGTTTTTAAAAAAAATTGAAATGGTCATAACTTCCTTATTATTCAACCGATTTCAAATATTTTTTTTGCATTAAAAAGCCAATAAAATTCTCTATCTCCGATTCACTGGTAGTTTTTAGCTATCTGCTCAAATGCGCGAGCTACATGTATTTGAAGTTTGAGAACGAGCATATAAACTTAGCCGCCTAGAACAGTGTGTACAGCTGACAAACTTCGAGGTGGAGGCCAGACAGGTATGGTGGGCTTGTATTAGACACTGGTTTTATATACGAACTGACATGCTGTGAGTGCTTTAGAATCGTCTCAACTTCAATGTCAGACTAGGGGGTTAACGGTACACATTTCGTAGAACGTTATATAATGAAAAATGCTTAGGATAGTCAAGCGATTCTGAAAATACAAAACTTTATTTTTTCAATTTCATTGGAATTGCATCAATTTTTTTTGAGTTTCATATGTTTTCGTCATTGGCAATGTCTTCTAATCACTTTGCCAGTGTACGTTTGTCAGTACATCAAGCCTCAAACCGTTGATGCAGCTTCAGCTGCTCTAGTTAATATTGTAATTACAAAATGTGCATTTTGTCTTCTTTGTAGTAGAGTACATTTTGTGGCGGTTACACATAAACATAATAAAAAAATAGGCACTGTAAAATGTCTAGTGAAAACGTCACACGCCGCAAATTACGTCGCTCGCTATTGTACATTTTTATGTCTCTGTAGATTGTGTAGTATAAAGGATCTGCCTAAATTTGCTTTACGATAGTGATATTGCAATTACGAAATGTGAATTTTGTCTTCTTTCTATTGGTGTGCCTTTTGTAGGGGTCGCATATGAATTTAACAGAAAAATACCAACTTTTAAATATCTAGCACAATCACTGACCATGAGCATGTGCATAGACCTGGTGCATTCAAATGTATTGTTTATATTATCATGTATTATTACACCCACATGGTGCTCGCATTCTATTTACTAATGGTTATGATACAGACAACAATTGTATTATGTACATAATTTTATGTTTGCGCTAGAAACTTCACTGCAAAATAAGACGCTGACGTTTATACGTCGATTTTAGCCTGAAATGACGTCGTTTTGACGTTATCAAAAGTATCACCAACAACGTACACGACGTCTTGTACGGTCGCTAACCTGTGGTTTAACTTGTTCACACCCGTGTCTTGCATTAACTCTTTGATCCCGAAAGCCGGCTATAGCGGCGTTTGCAAACAGTACAGATCGTAAAGAGCCGTCTCATCAGGATCTGCACATTTTGCAAGTAATTTTCATATTTTTGAGAACAAAAACACCCCCTTTTCATAATTGACTAGCATGGAAAAGCATGTTTTGACGATTGGATTGGTTGCACAATTAACATATCACAATCCATTCCAGTTACTTTGTGATGAAAGGGTTAATAGCTTATTTGTCGCTGTTTTGACTGCAGAAATGGGGGTTTATGCGAGTTGTAACCAATGCAGCTCCTGGTCGAATAGCACACGCATGTAACCTTATAACGATATACATGCCACAGTTAGATCACGGTTCTTTCGCATGTACGAGGAGATAATCCGCGAGCTTCAGCTGTATAAATGCAGAAACACAAAACTCTAAAATGTATCAAAGATGTGATAATTCTTGTAAGAAGCATGACATGTGTTTCCTTTATGAAATGGCGAACAGTGCAGATCCATCAGACTGCGCGGCTTCTCAAGCTGGTCTGGATCTACACTGGTCGCAAAGCCCATAAGCCACGTTTCACCAAGCACAGCCACATTTCTGGATTATTCCATTAATCTGATAATGGATACAGTAGAATCGCTCTAAACCGGACACGCAGACAGTCTTTGTATCCTTAATGATACGGGTTTCATTGCTAGCTGCCTCTGATAATAACGCCTGTTCAAGTTCGCAAAGCACACTTGTACGGAGCCCAGCAGAGGACATGGATTTTTTTTATTAATTCATTCCCTCGAAATGACAATTCGTTCACTCAATGTAACAAAATCGTTCCCTCGAATTAACAATTAACGAATTGTTAAATCGAGGGAAAGAATTGTTAATTTCAATGGGATTGAATTGTTAAATTCAGGGAACGAATTGTTATTTCGTGGGAACGAATTGTTATTTCGTGGGAACGAATTAATAAAAAAAGAATGCTAAGTCCTCTGCGGGGCTCCGTACACTTGCATGCAAGGTCATAGTCATTTGCCTGATTTACAACGGAATATCTGTAAACCTGACACCATGTGGACCTCCCAGCGTCTCCGGTTTAGCGAGGTTCCGCTGTATCTGAATAAAATATTGACAAACACTGCATACAAGCCGGCTCATCTGGATCTACGGCGTTTGCAAAGGTTTGCTTTATGGTATATACATATAGTATTTAAAGAGTTAACCCGTACCATGCTGAAATAAAAGAAAATGCTGAAATATTTTTTTTGTACTACATGTATTTTTATAATTCCCTCGCCGATATGCAATAGGGGATATAGCCTTAGTCCATGTATGTTCATAACACCTTTCATTTTTCTTATTATCCGAATTTATAATATTAGGCCACTTTGTATGTATATGGATGGTGCTTTGTTTTGCATACGACCCACATCCGACCACAGGCGGTCGGCATGTTAATAGGATGGTGTAATATACTGTTTTAGACATGTAGAAAACAAAAACAGTTGCAGTCAGTGCATAGTCATTGTATTTAATTGAAATTAAATAGAGTTACTATAAAACGACTACAAATTCTGTTTTCTACATGTCTCAAACAGTATATTACACCATCAGCGTCCGAGCGCCCAAGGTCAAGGTCACTGATGCCTGATGTTCACCTTGTTTGTAAGGCAAACCTGTTAAAGTTATCAAGGCTGATAACGTGCTTACGGGCTAAAGCTTTTGGTTAAAGTGTTTAGTTAAAGTCTTTCGGTATACTATCAAAACCTCGTTGGGCGCGACATGTTTTACAACTTTTTAAACAGCACATAAGAATCGTGTGTTCGACACATTTTCATCTGCTATTGTGTTCACACTTGTTATACCTTTACCCGAAGTGTCTATGCGTAACCCAGGGCAACATGCAAGTATGTCGCCCTGCGTTATAGACAGAAAATTCGGGTTAGTTATTTAAATGGACACCATATCAAACATATAGTGGAACCTCTCTGAACCGGACACAGAGAAAGATTAGTTGTGCTTAACTTTGATAGTTTCCACTGTCCTTTTTCTCCGATGATAAAGTATGTCCAATATCACAAAGCAGTCGCTAGTATCTTGAAGTAATCACCCGCCTGCTTTTACAGTGGAACATCTCTAAACCGGACACCATGGGTACCCGGGTGTCCGGTTTAGAGAGGTTCCATTGTATTTAGCTAGCGCATGAGACTCGTCTCCATGATTCTCAGACGCTCTTAACGCATGTGTCCTCAAGAAAGAGAACATAAATTGAAAACTATAAAACGGACGCCACAATTTATTTATTATTAAATATTTTTTTAGGTGCAGCAGAATCTCGGCTATTGCCCCCAGTTCGATGCGCTCATAGATCAGATGACTGGACGCGAGACACTAAAGATGTACGCCCGACTGCGGGGAATTAAAGAAGCTCAGATTAAGAACGTTGTTAATCAACTCATGGATATAATGATGTTGCGAGAACACGGGGATAAACAGACGAGCCAGTACAGGTAGGCATTGAGTTATAGGCCACAGAAATAGATGCACCACGTGCTGAGGAAAGGATCCATATGTTGTTGTGACTGGAGAAATGATGTTTATGTCATTTGCGACCAATGTAACTCATGATTAATTAACACATGGCGTGTGTTTCATTGATGGAATGGCGAACAATGCAGATGCTGATCAGACTGTGCTGATATGGGTCTAAGCTGGCCACAAAACTAATAAGCCCGGTTTCTCCAGTGACAGCCACAAATTGCATAGCCAATTTTTAGCACGCCTTCCGAAGAAAGAAGTGCTACATGTAATGCAATACCCCCGGTATCGTAGTCTGCGTCTGTCCGTCAGTTTGTCTGCCTATCTGTCTGTCTTTCTTCAATAATCTGAAAACCTAGCATTGGGGGAAATTTATTATAGTTTCTGTTTCCTTTCACGCAACTTCTTGCTTCTTGAGATTTCAGGCATATCTTCCTCTAATGGTTCTCTGTGTCATGCCGTGCCAAATCCCCGACTCTGAGACCCCCGCCAACCACATGGCCAGGTTCACAATCTTAGTGTTTTCACAAACTTAAGATCGCGTGTTATTTGTTATAATTTCTGCTTCCTTTCACCCCACTGCTTGATATTTCACAAGTATGTCTTACGCTAACGGTTCTCTACCGTGCTGTGCCAAATTCGCGACCCTCCGACCCCCGCCTACCTAAGATCACAGTCTTAGTGTTTTCATTAGGGGGACTTTGCTAATGGTTCTCTATCATTCTGTGCCAAATCCACTACCATCAGACCATCAAATCCACCCCAGTAACCCCAAGGTCAAGGTCACAATCTTGAAAGTAGTGCTTTCACAAACGTAACATTGGAGGAAATCTTCGGCCTCGGGCAATAGTACCTCGAGTCGTCCACAGCACCTTAGGGCATTAGTTTTTACTGTTAACCAAATTAAATAACTGTATACTATTCCAGTGGCGGCAACAAGCGGAAGCTGAGCACGGCGATTGCCCTGATCGGTGACCCGCCCCTTATATTCCTGGACGAACCCACGACGGGCATGGACCCTGGGGCGAGGCGCCAACTCTGGAATGTGCTGTCTCAGGTTCGGGCGAGCGGGCGCACCCTCGTTCTCACGTCACACAGGTAGGTTTGCACACCCTCGTTCTGATGTCACACAGGTAGGTCTACACTCTCGTTCTCACGCTACACTGGTAGGTCTACACACCCTCGTTCTCACGTCACACAGGTAGGTTTACACACCTTCATTCTCACGTTTCACATGTAGGTCTACACACCCTCGTTCTCACTTCACACACGTAAGTCTACACACCCTCGTTCTCACGTCGCACAGGTAGGGCTACATTCCCTCGTACTCACGGCACAGGAGGTTTACAGGTAGGTTTACACACCCTCGTTCTCAGGTCACACAGGTAGGTATACATACCCTCGTTCTCACGTCACACATGTAGGTCTGCACACCCTCGTTCTCATGTCACACATGTAGGTTTACACACACTCGTTCTTACGTCACACATGAAGCTCTACACACCCTCATTCTCATGCCACACAGGTAGGTCTACACATCCCCATTCTCACGTCACACAGGTAGTATTACATAGAGAATATCAGACCGGTGATACCAGGTTTATCTAGGGCGGCCATCATAAGTCTGGATCGTGCTGTCTGAGGTGCGGGCGAGCGGACGGACCCTCGTTCTTACGTCACACAGGTATGTGTACATAGGTCTGTGATACCAAGTATAAGGCTAAGGGACGCTAGGTTGACCGAGTTTCCTCAAGGAATTCCTGCAATTTCAATGTGATGAAAACACTACCTACAGTAGCATGATATTCTATTGACCTGCAGTCGATTTCATCACAATTGCAAAGTATACTTATCTAGCAAAGTATATATACTTTGAGGGAATAATCATTTATTTTTCCAAAAATGCATTATTTCATATAGAACTAATATAACCACTGCATATATTTGATGAATAAAAGTATGCAGAATTATTATACTGAATGTATTACATTATCACAGCCAAAATGGCTGTGATAATGTAATAAATTCAGTATAATAAAAATTAATATATTTATCTTTACATTGAAACTTTCTCCCTCAAAGTATACTTTACTAGTTAAGCATACTTTGAAATGTTGGTGAAATAGGCTACTGGTAGCGTTTACTGCAACAGTTTGAGAAATTGTGACGCGGCTTTCATTGTAAATAATGCGGGTTGTTTACTTTGTGTCTCTGTAACGTCATTACGCTGTTCAACAAATGAAACGTCATTGACGTGGAAACAGTAGATCAATTTCAAACATTTACACTGCCCTTACATTCATAATGGAAAGGCCCGTTCATCGTATTGCGTTTATATCCCAATACATTACACCGTACGTGACGTCGCGCGACGTTGTTGATTCGTTAAAGTTTGTTTGACGTCATTAAAATACGTGACGTTCATCGTCGTTGTCAACGTCACGCTATTCACCGGGGATAGTTGTTGTTCCAGAAATGGCGACAGAATGACGTAAAACAATAACAATCTTAATTTTAACGCCATATTTGGTTATTTACATTTTTTAAACAATCAGCAAATTCAGTGTAAATATAAGTAATACAATCATGGGCTGTAGCGTTTGCTGGGGTGTACAATACATTTGGTCTGTTTAAAGTTTGCGAGGAGTCCTTCCGACGCATGTTCTTGAAGCAGCTGTACTTGTACTAGCATTCAGTTAAAGCCATACTAGATTTGGTTAAAATCCGTTAGATGAAACAAAAATGTCACCTGAAATGTACCCTAAAGGCTTGCACATTTGCTAAACGCAGTAACTGAACACTGTGTACGACGTCGCCGCCGCCTTTCATCAGTCCAATAGACGGGATTTAACTTTACAAACTATCCGCCAAATATACCAAAATAAAAATAGCAACGCTGACATAGAGAGCATTTATAGCATTAAGGAACAACGTTAATGTGAGTCACATTTTCGTAAACATTTTCCATCGTACGAAGGTTTGTGAAATTGACCCCAGATCACGTATTTTGCTTCGTGTGTTACAGCATGGAGGAATGCGATGCCTTGTGCACACGTATAGTGATCATGGTCAACGGTCATTTCGTCTGTATGGGCAGCCCGCAACACCTGAAGAACAAATACGGCCATGGCTATACCCTCTTTTGTCGTATGCGTCTCGATGACCACGACGTCGCTTCAAGCAGCGAACTGCTTAAACAGTTCATATACAACACCTTCTCGAACAGTAAGGTCTTCGACGACAATCAAGGATACGTTCATTTTCAAATACCAGATGACAGCGCCAAGCTGGCGGAGATATTCACGAAGATGGAGGAGGCGAAGTCGGTGTACAGCGTAGAGGACTATTCGGTGCATCAGACGACACTGGAGCAGATATTCCTGACGTTTACCAAGAGTCAGAAGCAACCGGTGGAAACTAAGAACCGCCTTAAGATTTGTAATTGCTGTACATAATACCATGTGTTATAGTACATGAACTGCATGTGTATGGAATACATTACATTTAGATTATGTTTAAAGGCTGGAATTGGCTCGAAGACCTTACCCGGAATACTAGGTTAGTGGCTTTTTAGTGAACAAAATGATGTTAATGTTGCTCATACATCGGTTGTTTATTTTATATACTCAGATCTTATTTTGATTATTAACCATTTTTTATTGACTCTCGTAATGTTCTGCTTCTCCTTTCGTGATGTGCTATGTCCCCTGTCGTTATATGCTATGTCTCCTTTCGTGGTCTCCTTTCATGATGTGCTATGTCCCCTGTCGTGATGTGCTAGGTCTCCTTTCGTGGTCTCATTTCGTGATGAGCCATGTCTCCGTTCGTAATGTGCTATGGTACCTTTCTTGGTCTCCTTTCGTGGTTTGCTATGTCACATTTCGAGGTCCCCTTTCGTGATATGCTACATGTATGTCTAATTTCGTGGTGTGCTATGCATATGCAGCATATGATCAATACATGTAAATCCAATATTGTTTGTAAGAAAACATTGTTAATGTGAAATCTACAGAGTAACATAAGTTTGCACTTATGAACATTTTAGTCGTACGAAGCTTATTGAAACGGACTCCTGGTGCTAGACTGACAACAAATTCCATAAGCCACATTTCGCCAGTCTCAGGAACATATGATGCTCTGCATATGTTGCCACGTGATGGAGCCGTCCACACAGTGGTACATACATGTATATAGCATGTCTCGCAGATTTTATCGTGCGTGTATCCAGCCATATTTATGGAAGCGTCCTGGTGCCAATGCTAAAATATATGTATCTCCTAATTAGAGGGATACTAACTCTTAATTAGGAGATAATATCTCCTAAGTAGGACTTACTAGCTCCTATTTATGAGATAGTAACTCCTAATTAGGAGTTACTATCTCATAATTAGGAGTTAGTTTCTCCTGATTAGGACTTGCTATCTCCTGATTAGGACTTAGTAACTTCTAATTAGAACTTAGTTCTCATAATTAGGACTTAGTAACTTCTAATTACATATTCGGTCATGGTACATGTCCATGTTATATTGAATACCGAGAGGAGTTTTAGAATCAGATCGTTATATACAACGAAGATTTGTTGAAGGTTCCCAAACGAAACAAACGAAAACGAAGTGAAAACGATCGTTTTGTAAAACGATATGCATTGGACCCAATATTTTGTTGTTGTTTCTGTACGCGAAAATAATAGTTTAGTTTAAATACACGAGTCCCGACAATTTAAACGCCTGTCGTTTCTTTCAACGCACCCCGTGTCGTTTTATTCAACGCATGTCGTGCCGTATACATGTTGTATTCGTGTGTTTTTTTGTAATTTATAAAACGATGCTTGTGTTGGTTTAAACGTGGTGATACGTTTAAGGTAGTAGGTCATATATAGATACACTCAGTTTCAATGATAATTGCTTCATAAGAGTGATGTGATATATGAATATAACATATGTAAATATTGTCTTGTTACTGTATACTATATGGTACATTGAGTTGCCATCTCTACCATCTTTGTATGTACAAGCGATCGTACAGTTTCACCACTTCGTGTGTGTTTGACACATACAGCAAATAATATGACAGTAACCAAATAAGATTTGGTGCAATACATACTAGACATATATGACAACGGCAAACTATAAATATTATGCCAGCAAACTATACAAAAGACGAGATATCTGAGCATTTCTCCAATCAATCTCAAACTATATTTTGATGTGTAAACCTTTCAATCTGATGCACAGCCTATGCTAGTGTACTTACAGTACACGTTGCCTATTGGTAAAGCCATATGTACTCGCATAGTAGGTGAGTAGACACCATGTACATTACACTCGGGTAACTGCTTACAAGCCACTACATTTGATATATACTAACATTGTACAGTAGTGTGTTTATCTGGTATGTGTTGTGTGGTTTATCAGGTAAAAGTGATACACTGTGCGATTTTCTGTGTTTGATGCTATCTATAATGGTGGTTCTAGTTGTTAAAAACACAGGCACAACCATGTCCAGAAAACAGACATATTATTACAGTTTGGTGTAATATAATAGATAGCATAAGTTATACTTATACTTCACATTTTGAGTTCTTCGTCAAACGGCAGAACAGGTGAAACCGGCTGATGGCTGAAACACACAAAGAAGGCCGACTTGGCACAATTACGATGCAATTATCTTTTAATCAAACGATTATCATGTATAGAACGGGTTGTTAAGCCAACTAATAAAAACAAACGAAACCGATGTATAAACGATGTGTAAATGATAGGCAGTCGTTCGTTTGTGGAACCAGGAACACATCCGGGCTGTAGTATACATTAATTGTAATCAGAGTTGGTTTACGTACTGTCATTTTATTTTGATACATGTAGCATGTGCCATATTCTTTGCGATGTGTGATGTCATACGAATCTCATGACTTATGTACTACAAATGTAACATGACAATTAACTTATGCTCTCCTATATATAGGTACATATGAGACACGCCATGTGATTGTGTACCTTTGGACATCTGCGTAATTTCATGAAATACGTATGAAATTTACAATTCGTAAATGGCGTAAAAAGTTGACAAAATTTAATATAATTCCGCATGTACTCTGAAATTTTTGTCAACTTTTGACTTTATTTATGAACACTATTGTAAATTGTGATAACGTATTTAATGAAATTACACAGATTTCCGAAGGTACAAAATCACATGGTGTGTCTCATACATAGCTTTTTCGAGCGAGTTATACTTTCAACCCTGAAATGGATTTTGGTAATTGTTAATTTTCCGAGAAATCCAATCGTCACAAATTTATTTTCAGATTAGTCCATTTCTAAACATTTAGGTTTTTATTTTTTCATAAATGTATTAAAATTACTTGCAAAACGTGCATATCCTGATGAACCGGCTCGTTAAGAGCCGGCTCATCCGAATCTTCACTTTTTGCAAACACTGCGATAGAGGTCTCCAGTGCTGAACGGATTTAGTTCTCATTATAAGTGGCATGGAGTGACAATTATTCGCGTGTAATAAAAGCTAGGCTATTTCTACCGTATTTTAAATGCGCAATGACCACCCGTTATCAATAAGCGTAGCTCCAGTTCCACTCACAGGCATTCGGCGTTTTTCGGCTTTCATCGGTATAACTACATATTAATAACAAGGCTTATAACTTTGTTCAGACACGGCCTCGTATCATAACAGAATAACATGTTTAAACTTGTAATTGCCTATGCATTATATGTATTTCTGCAGGATAACAATACTTCTCAAATGAACATATGAACTTTCCACTATACAATATTGACATTAGAGCCCTATCCACTATACAATATTGACATTAGAGCCCTAACCACATTATTTCATATTTGTTATGATACGAGGTCGTGTCCGACCTATACTAGGATAACCAGCTGTAATTCGATATTCTTTGCATAAATATGTTCCAACTATGCAATTTCAGCAAGATAACAATAACTCTCAAATTAACATGTGCACTTTCCATCAAAATATTTACATTAACATTAATTAAATCGCAGAATTTGTTATAATACGAGGTCGTGTCCGACCAAAGTTATAAGCCTTGTATTCATATGTAGTTGTACAGATGAAAGCCGAAACACGCCGAATGCCTGTGGTTCCATTCATATGGTCGAAAAAAGCGGACAATAGCGAGATGACATTCGATCAGAACGGACCAAAAACTTGAAATAATTTGTTACTATGTTATTATCCTGTCAAAACAGTGATTATGTGCCGTGAAACATTTTTTGATATCCTGTCAATACGACCTAATTACTGCGTATAAATGTGTGCGGTGACAAGGGTTTTTTTTTTTTTTTTTAAAGCCATTTGTAGGTGTTGACGGGATAAAAAGAATAGTAGGTTAGTGCCGTGAATGGGAAACATTTCTGGCGCGGCACGGAAACGGAATGTGCTCGGCAGAGCCTCGCCCATCCCGTTTCCTAAGCCTTGCCAGAGATTTCTTCCCATTAAGGGGGCGGGGACAAAAATAGAAACTGGCTAAATAGCTTGGAAATGATGTAACTAAGAAACAAAAAATTAAATTTTGAAAATCGGTCCACTATTTCTGAAATTAGAAACATTTCCCTGCGTGAAAGGTACATGCCCACTCAGTAGGCACAAACTTTTCTTTATATCAGAAACATCATCCGAAACATTTTCTGCCAAAATAAACATTCATTCACCTTTTCCCCACGTATTGATTGGCATTATTATATACTTTATATCAGACGTAAATTTACACACTGATATCAGGGGCGATAACCGTGATTCCTTAAAATGTTAAGGAACATTATTATTTAGTGTCTGTATTTATTTTTTAACATGCAATGATCATACTTTATAATCTGTCGAAAATATCATGTTTTCAGGTGACGCATTTAATTAGTATAAAATTTAATAATGAAAAAATATCATTATTGGAACAAAAGTTCACGAAATAAAAAGAAGGGCGGTTAGGCGCATTGTTAAATTTGATAAAAAGTTAAATATTATCGAAAAAGGTGTTGCATTGTTTATATAGCCATATATTTTGGGAAGGTTTCGTGCAACAGACAGTACATATATGTGGCGATGACAGGAGAAATGAGACTTACGGGATTTGTGATCAGTGTGGCTCCTGATGAAATAGCACACGCATGTGGCCTAAGAACGATCTATATTGCTTGTTAGAAGCATGGTGGAATGGCGGATACTGTAGATCTGGATATACACTGCTCGCAAAACCCATAAGCCCTACATTTATGTCTCCAGTCACATCAATATATTATGCGGCTTTGCCTGGGGAAATCGGTCGTACTTGTTTACCGACCAGTGTAGATCGAGATCAGGATGTGCATCTGCATAGTCTGATCCGATCTGAACTGTTCGCTATTCCATCAATGAAACACCTGCCATGCTTCGAACCAGCAATATAGATCGTTATCAGGCGATATGAGTGTGCCATCTGATCAGGAGTAACATTGGGAATGAAGCCCATAAGCCCTATTTCTCCAGTCACATCCACTCATGCATGTACAGTGAAACCTCTCTAAACCGAACACACATGCAACTTACATTTGGTAATTCTGATAGGTTTCACTGTCATGAATATGTAAAGATACTATATCAAGGTACATGATCACGTGGTTACAACAACAACAACAAATGCTGAACATGTTGAAAGCGGACACGGAAATCGATTCTTCGCAAAAACGACATATGTTTGGGCCAAGGTACCGAGACCACCAAATGCAACTGATCAAGACGCGTTTGATGCGCCATATTTCATCAAAATCCGTTCCATAATAAGGAAAAAATAAAATAATACGTACATGTACTTTGAATCGGAGGGCTTCTGGAAGTTTCAGTACTTTTTGATGTTCTTTTAGCAAAGTGACCACACACCTTGTATATGTACATGACGGCAAAGCACTGGACAATTCTGCATATGCCGGAATTGCAGTGGAACCTCCCTAAACCGGACAACCTGGGAGACCTGCCAGTGGGAGACCTGCCAGTGGGAGACCTCCCAGGGTGTCGGGTTTAGAGAGGTTCCACTGTAGTAAACAATATAATGATTGACTTCTTTAGTCATTCTCGATTACACATTTACCCGTTATTGCTTATACATATACTGTACATACTGTTTTGTATTTGTTACTACTATTTTAAATAAATATTGAATCATGTACACGTATCCGTTGTGCTTTCTACGGAGCCCCGCAGGGGACATGGATTCTTTTTTTATTAATTCGTTCCCACGAAATAACAATTCGTTGCCTCTATTTAACCAATTCGTTCCCTCGAATTAACAATTCGTTGCCACGATATAACAATTCGTTCCCTCGAATTAACAATTCGTTCCCACGAAATGACAATTCGTTCCCTCTAACAAGTTGTTCCCTCGAATTAACAACTCGTTCCAACGATATAACAATTCGTTCCAAAGAATTAACAATTCGTTCCCGTGGGAACGAATTGTTATTTCGTGGGAACGAATTGTTTAATTGAGGGAACGATTTGTTAATTCGTGGGAACGAATTGTTAAATTGAGGGAACGAATTGTTATTTCGTGGGAACGAATTAATAAAAAACAATTCATGTCCGCTGCTGGGCTTCGTAGCATGATGTTCAAATATAAAAAGAATCTACGTCCCCTGCGGGGCTCCGTAGCTTTCTATTCTGCACATTAATTGCATTACACAACCGCCTCCGTTAATACTGCTCAGCTTATCAACGTGTCTGAACATCCGTTGGCAATTCCAACTCACAATCAAGCAATCTGATTGTCTGAGCCTGAGCTGTAGCACTCTGTATCAGGAGGTAGCGTAACAGCCTACACGTATCGTCTTACTTAGCTATGTGACCGTATACCGTAGCTGCACGTGTTCCTCTTCATATGTTGGGTGGCAGGTGGGAGAATGCGATGGATGATAATTTAACGATCGGGATTCATCCTTTCCGGAATCTGGACCGGAGACCTGGTTTGGTCCTCACGTACGTCTTTGTCATTGTTGTATGTGACAGTTGAATCTGGTTATACCACTTATGTGAGTATTACGATTATTCGTGTGTTGGGTTTTTATTTTGTTTGGCTAACTAATTGTCTCGGACTTCAGCCAGACCTGTGTCAACGTAGCAAGCATCGGCACAATCGTATATTAACTTTAAGCCGGTATACGGCGATAGTACTTATGCGCTACCCAAAGCAAGTCAATGAGTGTATCTGCTATTGATAAGCCCTGTAAAGTCGTTCCCTGGTCTACCAATAATAGTGAAATCATAATATATTATTAGAAAAATACAGCCTGTCCACACGACCACAGAAAGGGTTATAACACAACAAATAGGTGTGTAATAATTTAATACCAACAACTTT
The DNA here is from genome assembly GCA_029237695.1 of Conchocele bisecta. Lineage (NCBI taxonomy): Eukaryota > Metazoa > Mollusca > Bivalvia > Lucinida > Thyasiridae > Conchocele > Conchocele bisecta. The sequence continues at coordinate 49,365,537 of CM055266.1, forward strand.
ATTAAGGAATTTTGATATTATAATTCATTGATAACATAAAATTGTCTACATATATGCAATGTGACAAATTTTAATATTTACCATACAACCAATACACATAGATATGCATTATCAACAATATAGTATTTTAGCTCATAACAGGCTACTTATAGTATCATAACATGTTGGTAAGTGTACCATGTGGTAAGCGTATATAGTTATAAATATAATAACATCAAATCAAATGTGCATGGTTATATGATAAAATAAAAAATATGTATTATCAGCCAGTGTAATTGCCAAGCGCTGTGCATTAATTATATTAGGTTCCCATAGCAACCACTCACAACACATGCACAAAACAAACCAAAACCATTTCGCTGTCAATATCATATTTGTATGTAATATTCTAATTATGCATATTATATTCTAACACCATCCGGTATCATGCATGGTACACGAGTATGATGAACTATACATGTACATACTCACTCACCACCATAACCATAGATCCATACATGCATACTAGCAGATACATGCATACATAAACACATATAAACACTCATAAACAACACACATAACAAATCCCCCCCTTTGAAATATTGTCACATCTCCATACATAAGTATAACTATGAGTAAGAGAGGTCCGATGCAAGGTCTGATGTACATCTGTTATTCCACATATAAAATAAAAGGAATTAATTATAGGTTGTAAATGGTCTATAAATCGCTATGGTCATTAAAAATTATTATATTTTTTAGCTCAATGATTGTAGTACTATATGCAAGAAAGGTCAACTCAGTGATGGAGTTTAAATTGGTAGACGGGTTAATTCAATGATGGAGGTCTGAATGGAAGAAGGGGGCCTACTAAATGATGGAGTTTACATTGGAAAAAAGGCCAACTAAATGATGGTGTTCTCAGTAGAACAGTTGCTAACTTAGTGATGGAGATATATTTCACTGATGGAGCTGTCAGTGGAATGGGGTCAATTTATTGATAGAGGTCTAAGTGGGAAAAAGAAAGCAATTTAATGTATGGAAAAAAGGTACTAAGTCAGTAATGGAGTTTATCGTGGAATAAAGGTATCAGTGGAAGATAGGGGCTACTTAAATGATGGAGTTTTTGATGGAATAATGTGTCTACTCAGTGATGAAGGTTTCAATGGAAGATAGGTACATGTAGGGGCTAACTTAATGACGGAGGTTTCAGTGGAAGATAGGGGCTAATTTAATGATGGAATGTCCAGTGTGAATAAGGGGTAAACTCAACGATGGCGTTCTCAGTGGAAGAAAGTACTTGATACAGTGATGGTGTTCTTAGTAGGTTAACTTAATGATAGAGTTCACAGTGTAAGAAGGGGGCTAACCTAGTAATGGAGTTCCACGTGGAATACGAAGCTAACTCAGTGATGGAGTTATCAGTGGAAGAGAGGAGTCAACTTATACAATGATAGAGCATTCAGGCTAGGGTTATTTACATTATGTCATCTATGTTTCAACTTTTGATATCTTTAAGCATGTCAACCAGTTACCAACCATACAAACACCTCAGTAAAATACACAAAATACATAGAGATATGACAAAAAAATCCCCAAGTAAGGGTACACATTAAGACTGTTTGACTACCGTCAGGCAAATTCTGCAACTTGTTCATGTGCAACATATGTCGGTCATAATTATTATTATATATCAATGTCAATCACAATCGTCACATGAGGGACCACAATAATTGAAATTACATTTCTATTTGCAAAACAATAAACATCACAAAAGTGAACCTGTAACGCAACTGTTCCAAATAGGTATAATAGGGTGTATTATAGACAAAATTAGTAAATATATTATGTTTAAAAGTGGCATTAAAGTAAATATGGTGGTACAATTCCATGTGAACAAATAAATAGTGGTTAAAGATGGTCAATCGAGGTTAGTATTTGAAAATGGAAAATGTTAACAGGAGTTGCATGTTGTATTGTCAACATTTACGGTGAGTAGTATTGGAAATTAGCATAATGTATATCAGGTGGTTAGGAATGAAATAGGGTTTAAATGCTGGAACAATCACGTTACTAACTTACATTCATCGATTATAATATATTGTATGTTACAATAATATAATGACAAAATAATATAAACTTCACTTCTGTTGCTTCTGTGATCATGGTAAAGGTCAGAAATTCCTATGTAAAGGAGTAACATTTCTCACATAACATAGCAAAATTTGAAATATCGTACAATATCACAATATATGGCAATGATATTATGTTGAGAACAATAACATATATGTATACGGTTTTGTCCTTTGGAGACAAAAATGGCGTGTTAAACGTTTTATACGTGCACGAACCCTCCACGCCACCGTAAGAAGATATTAAAATTAGTATGCAGGTGTAGTGAATAAATTTCAATGTACCATGATCACACTGAATCAGTTACAAATCACCAGAAGTTAGAAATAAAACCGATTACATTGTAAATAATCCAATCACATTGTAAATAATACAAACAGGTGCAAAACTATATGTTTCCAATGGTAAGATTAATATGTTAAAAATGTGTGATCACAGATAAGCGGATCAGCAGTTCAGTGATTGATACTGTGTTTATGCATAACAAGTAAACTAAGATTGTTTTGTAAACTACTAATAATAATAATAATATGTCATGTGTTTAGTAACATATTTGACGATAAGTCTTAGGGGATGAATAGCATTATAGTTATGAATAGTCAATATTATGGGAAGAATAGCTTTAGGATTAGGTCAGTAGACAGTTATTGAGTCATTGCCCAAAAATATATTGTATAGTTATATCTTGTCAAAATTGTTGAGTACTAGTAATCCTAGGGGATGTGTCTAGTAACACATGTACGGAAAGCCTTAGGGAATAAATATTACTAGGGTTAGGTCAGCAGTAAAAATTAGGGATAAGCCTAAGGGGCTGAAAAGCATTGGGATTAGGTCAGCTGTCAAAATTAGGGAATCTCTATCAAAATAATTTAGTGATAATAATAATCCTAGGGATGTGTCTAGTACCACAGGTAATGATAAGCCTAAGAGGACGACTAGCACTCAGGTTAGTTAGCAGTCAGGTTAGTTAGCAGTCACAATTAGGGATAAGCCTTAGATTATGAAAAGCGCTAGGGTTAGGTTAACATTCAAAATTAGGGTTAGGTCAGCAGTCAAAATTAGGGGATCTTGTCAAAAATTGTTGAGTAATAATAATAATCCTAGGGATGTGTCTAGTAATATAGGTAATGTCTAGTAATATAGATAGGGTTAGGTTTAACTTTTAAAAATATGGATAAGCCTTAGGGGATGGAAAGCATTAGGGTAAGGTTAGCAGTCAAAATTAGGGTCCAAAATCTTGTCCAAAAAATGTTAACTAATAGTAATAATTGTAGGGAATGTGTCTATTAACACAGGTATGGTTAAGCCTTAGGGAGTGAATAGTACTAGGGTTATGTCAGCAGTCAAAATTAGGAGATGAATAGCATTAGGGTTAGCTCAATAGTGAATACTGAATAAATAAACTAACCAACTCTGTATAGTGAATACTGAATCAATAAACTAACCCACACTGTATAGTTTGCACCTATTTATCGTCTATCGTGTATACACAATAATATTACATGGCTAAAAATATGTATAACAATGCATACAATAGTTAAAATTGCAAGTTTACAATATCACCTCTTTTGATGTTATAATAAAAATAAACTGTTTAATTTTTTATGCCACCGGGTTTCGAAGAAACGGGTGGCATATAGTGTTTGTACCGTCCGTCCGTCTGTCCATCCGTCTGTCCATCCGTCCGTCCGTCCGTCCGTCTGTCTGTCTGTCTGGGCACACGAATTGGCAGTTACGTGAGTGAGTGAGTGAATAGGGTTTAACGTCCGCTTTTCTGACATAGAGGTACAAGCCTCAGGGAGTCTACACGCAGACGGGTCAACGGGGTCGAGTCCCGTATCCACCTGTCCGAGGGGGGTAAATCCCAACTTCAGAACTCAATATTTACAATCAAAATATATATTCAGTCCTGAAATTAGAACAACCTGATCTGGTGCCAGGCCCTCGCCACACCAGCATCATTTATCCCATCCCCTAAAAGTAATAGGATTAGCGCTAATCTTACTTTTATATATGGGGCATAGCCTGACTCAACTCTCACATACAAGAAAGCCAAAAATGTACATGAGGGCCAAATCCGGTATAGTGGGTTCCGGAAAGTATGAACCCAATCGTTAAGCCAGTTTAGTCGCCTTTTACGACAAGCAATGGCTACTGCAGCACTATTCTCAAGATCAGTTGATCCCGCCCCGGTGCCTGCACGGGGCGGCAGTTACGTGACTATGTCACATAGGGATGGACTTGTTAAAGGTTAGGGTTAGTAACATAACTAATAGAAAAAACTAACGAATAATTTATTTATGTGACACTTATTCCGTTTATGTGACACCTTTTTAAAGAACAAATGGTCACATAAAACCGATTCGTTAGGACGTCCGTCCGTCCGTCCGTCCGTCACACTTTTCGGTTAACCACAATTTCGGTTAACCACTTTGTCACAGTTTCTCAAATATGCTGCAGGTGGCATCCGTGTTCGACAGATGCATTTCTTGTTTTTTATTATTTTAATTAATTTTTTTATTAAAAAAAATTAAAAATTTATTTTTACAACCATATTAATTTTTATGAAAAATACCCAGATTAATTTAGAAAAGAGGAATGTGTTGTCTGAAACCTGCATAAAAAAATAATAAGATAAACCAATGCAGATCCAGCTGAGATAGCACGTAGTGAGCCGGCTCATCCGGATCTACACTGTTAAACATTTTATTATACATAAGGTGGTGACATTGTAACATTTCTAATAATTTATATTGGTTGAATATTCAGTAATATATAATATTGATTATCTACATAACCCCAGGTGAAAGTCATGACATATAACTAAAAATTAAAATAGATAAGACCAAAGTAATATATACAGTAAGTATATAGTAATAATGAGCCATTAGAAATATTAGCAATATTAAAGTTATTAACAAACTGAAGTAGTTTATTGAAAACAATTGTTCATGTCAATGTTAATATATATATTGATATGTAATAAGCTAATCAATAATAGGCAATATACTAAAATTGGTTATATGTGAACAATTGACTCCAATCTGTATGCACTTTTTTTTTATAAATTTGTTTTTAAAAATATTTAAAAAAAAGAAAAACTTCTTTAAAAAGATGTGTGCTGCCGTACAAAATTATATTCAATCAAAAAATGTGCTGTTGTAAAAAGATTCCACCCGGAGCTAAGTAGTATCGTAATAGTTCTGTCTTTATGTCACATCGGGAGCCATGCAGAATCCAATAGCTGGTTACATTGTATTTTGTTTGTTGGGGTTTAACGGCTTATCAACAGCTAAGGTCACTAAAGGCCGGGTCAAAGGGTTAATACTACATACCATATATTATCTGTACAAGTATATGTACATGTTCAAGTACATATACAAATGGGGAAAACCACACAAAATCAGAACTGAATATTTATAATCACAAAAATATATATTCATCCCTGAAACCAGAACAATCCCGACCAGATGCCAGGCCCTCACCACAACCATAATCACTTGTGCCCTCCCAAAAAACCGTGTGATCAGAATAATACAATGTATTGAGACCATAGAAGGCACCACAAATTGGATGATTATCCAGAAAAAATACAAAGTTAAATTAACAAGGTAGGTAAAGAAAAAGAAAAGAAAAAAATGCACCACTCCCATAAGCAACATACACACAACTAGTCTGTACATGTAGAATGATTTTGAAATCATGTATTTACCAGAATTGTCCTATTGATAATAAATGTTCATAAATATTTTACCATATCAGTCTAAGTAGTTACCCACAACACGTATTGAAACATTATATGCACACATTAGTGTCAACATGTATATTGCTATGTACTGTACCATCAAGATAATATGTTTTTAGTTAGTATGACTATCTTGTGTATCTAATGTAGATGCTTATACAGATGTGGGAAGAATATAATGCATTGATGGAATCACTCCCACTGGGCCAAGTCTTTACAACAATGTTAATGTAGATTCAATGTATACACTTAGTAGTATAACAATAGACAATACATTGTTTACACAGGTGTGTTATCATATGCCCTAACATAACAGTCTCAATATATGGTGCTGTGCTTATGCTTATAACGTGTGCATACAAAGTTTCAATTATTTGTATACAGTAGGTAATAATCATGAATAACACCGCATATTGAGTATCATAATGTATCGATTAAACAAACCTTAACATGCAGTGTTATTAATATAGCCACAAAATGTAACGTTGTGCTTTAATATGCACATATTAAATAACATTAATACAGTTCGATAAACGTATGGCAGTAGCATGTTAAACTGAATTACAACAAGGTGGCTGTCTATAACATGATAAAGATATATGTACCTTATAGCATATATACTAACCTGGGGACCACTCCTACGGTATGTCCATCCACGCCTACATGGTAATATGAACCATGTGTATATCTTTAAAATGTTAATGAAATATTATAATAGTAGACTATACATTAACCTTTCTGTTTGCCTAACGTATAGCGTCATACATGATGCGTATCATTTTCATTTTATTATTTTTTATATTTTATTATTTTTCATTATTTTTCTATTTTTATAGACAGGACAACAAAACGTACTTTTATCAGATGGTGATATCTTCCAATATGTACATGTAGATACATCTGGTAGAAGGCTGGAACATTAGAGTTATTTAAACCACACACCTTGTATATGTATATGACGGCAAAGCAACTGACAATTCTGCATATGCCGGACAACCTGGGAGACCTGCCAGTGGGAGACCTGCCAGTGTGCCAGTGGGAGACCTGCCAGTGGGAGACCTGCCAGGGTGTCCGGTTTAGAGAGGTTCCACTGTAGTAAACAATATAATGATTGACTTCTTCAGTCATTCTCGATTACACATTTACCCGTTATTGCTTATACATATACTGTACATACTGTTTTTTATTTGTTACTACTGTTTTAAATAAATATTTAATCATGTACACGTATCCGTTGTGCTTTCTACGGAGCCCCGCAGGGGACATGGATTCTTTTTTATTAATTAGTTCCCACGAAATAACAATTCGTTGCCTCAATGTAACCAATTCATTCCCTCGAATTAACAATTCGTTGCCACGATATAACAATTCGTTCCCTCGAATTAACAATTCGTTCCCACGAAATGACAATTCGTTCCCTCAATTTAACAAGTTGTTCCCTCGAATTAACAACTCGTTCCAACGATATAACAATTCGTTCCCACGAATTAACAATTCGTTCCCGTGGGAACGAATTGTTAAATTGAGGTAACGATTATTAATTCGTGGGAACGAATTGTTAAATTGAGGGAACGAATTGTTATTTCGTGGGAACGAATTAATAAAAAACAATCCATGTCCGCTGCTGGGCTTCGTAGCATGATGTTCAAATATAAAAACAATCCATGTCCGCTGCTGGGTTTCGTAGCATGATGTTCAAATATAAAAACAATCCATGTCCGCTGCTGGGCTTCGTAGCATGATGTTTAAATATAAAAACAATCCATGTCCGCTGCTGGGTTTCGTAGCATGATGTTCAAATAAATATAAAAAACAATCCATGTCCGCTGCTGGGCTTCGTAGCATGATGTTCAAATATAAAAACTAATCATGTCCGCTGCTGGGTTTCGTAGCATGATGTTCAAATATAAAAACAATCCATGTCCGCTGCTGGGTTTCGTAGCATGATGTTCAAATATAAAAACAATCCATGTCCGCTGCTGGGTTTCGTAGCATGATGTTCAAATATAAAAACAATCCATGTCCGCTGCTGGGTTTCGTAGCATTGATGTACAAATATAAAAACATCCATGTCCGCTGCTGGGTTTCGTAGCATGATGTTCAAATATAAAAACAATCCATGTCCGCTGCTGGGTTTCGTAGCATGATGTTCATAAATATAAAAACAATCCATGTCCGCTGCTGGGTTTCGTAGCATGATGTTCAAATATAAAAACAATCCATGTCCGCTGCTGGGTTTCGTAGCGTTATGATGTTCAAATATAAAAACAATCCATGTCCGCTGCTGGGTTTCGTAGCATGATGTTCAAATATAAAAACAATCCATGTCCGCTGCTGGGTTTCGTAGCATGATGTTCAAATATAAAAACAATCCATGTCCGCTGACTGGGTTTCGTAGCATGATGTTCAAATAAATATAAAAACAATCATGTCCGCTGCTGTTTCGTAGCATGATTGTTCAAATATATAAAAACAATCCATGTCCGCTGCGTGGGTTTCGTAGCATGATGTTCAAATATAAAAACAATCCATGTCCGCTGCTGGGCTTCGTAGCATGATGTTCAAATATAAAAACAATCCATGTCCGCTGCTGGGTTTCGTAGCATGATGTTCAAATATAAAAACAATCCATGTCCGCTGCTGGGCTTCGTAGCATGATGTTCAAATATAAAAACAATCCATGTCCGCTGCTGGGTTTCGTAGCATGATGTTCAAATATAAAAACAATCCATGTCCGCTGCTGGGTTTCGTAGCATGATGTTCAAATATAAAAACAATCTACGTCCCTGCGGGGCTCCGTAGCTTTCTGTTCTGCACACTAAATGGCCGCCATTTTACACGAATTCTATGAATTATTTAAAGAAACAAACACGAACGAGCAATTACATGTTGACACCACACACACATATATAAAACTAACATAGCGGTAATGCGTTTAGCATATTGGTATTAATAATAATACGCAACAAAAACATAACAGTTGTGGTATAAAGGTGTAATAATGCATATACAATATGGCCGACCTTTTGAAATGTATATCCAGTTTCTGGTATATTTATTGTCTCGCCCGCGAAGCGGAAAGCGAGACATAGGTTTTGCTTTTCCGGAGTCGGCGTCGTCGTCGACGTCGTCGTCGACGTCGTCGTCGCCGTCGTCATCATTCAATGTTAAGTTTTCGTGTTACGGTCATTACTTCAACACCTTATCAGCTACAGTCATCAAACTTTATACATACCTTTACTATGATATGTACATGAACATAGGACTATTAAAAAAAAAATCGGCCTCCAGGGTCAAGGTCAAACTCTATTTCTTTCTATGCTACAAACTGAACATTAATTCATGAAGACCCGTTTTCTCGTACGCTCTGTACACCTTACATGTAGAGAGAACAATAGCCTTCTCCAGTTGAACACTTGTGCATGTGCAAGCATGTGCAAATTTCCAGCTTGACCACTAAATGTCCAGCTAACTTATTACAGGTAATTTATACAGGTAAATTATTATACCTGGGCATTACATTTCCGTAAACTGTGTTGACAATATTGTGGCAATATGTGGACCTGTGCAGATATGATATGTACATGAATATAGGACTATTATAACAATTCTGCGCTCCAGTAGCAGCATTATTTTTTTCCTAATTCTTGAAGAAAATTTTTTTTTAACTTTTTTTCCATTTTTAGCCAGGTTTTTTTGGAAAATATATCCTTTCAAACTTTTTTTTTTTTTATTTTTTTTTTTTTAAACTTTTTTTCCATTTTTAGCCACGTTTTTTTGGAAAAAAAAACAATCCAGGCTATTGGATTGGCGAAAGCCTGGGCGGGCGGGCGGGGGTGGGGGGCGGGCGGCGTCCACAATCAATGTTAAATTTTCGTGTTTCAGTCCATTTCTTTCTTACTGTACCACCTAGGACCACCAAACGTTCACAACTTCATAACCAAGGGGTGCCCACCACATATCGCTATCCAACATTTTACCTTTTTTTGAACTTGACCCATTTTTTCCGCGCAGTCAATGTTAACTTTTCGCATTTACAATGTTAAATTTTCCTGCTTAACTCCATTTCTTTGGTACTGTAGCACCTATGACCACCAAACTTTCACAGCTTCATAACCAAGGGGTGCCCACCACATAAACTATGCAACATGTGACCATTTTTTTTACCTTGAGCTATTATTTCTACGTAATTGACTTAGCCATTTTCAACGTTAACTTTTTAACGTACGTCTGGTTAAAGTTTTTTGGTTAAAGTTTTTCGTTATACTATATCTCTGCAACTGCTTCGCCCATTACCTTGAAACTTTACATGGGTGTTTATCAACATCCATATTTTCATTCTACCCCCCCCCCCCCCAACCGTGCGGCCCCTGTGCCCAATTTCAAGGTCAAATTACTTATATGATTTTTTTGTGTACTATATCTCTGCAACTGCTTCACCCATTACCTTGATACTTCACATGGGTGTTTATCATCATAGTCGCGCCCGCTTGCGGAAAGCGCGATATAGTCGGCATTTTGGCATACGTCCGTCCGTCCGTCCGTCTTGCCGTCCGTGTGTCCGTCCGGTTAAAGTTTGTCCATCTACTATATCTCTTTTTTTTAGTGTCCATGCCTCGCCCCAAGGCGCGACATGCAGGCCACGGCCATCTAGTCTACAAAAAGTGGGTATAATTATGTTATCCAAGTGTCTATGCTTGACAAAATCCTGGCCTTCGTGGCTTTGCCTCGTTTCTTGTTTTTTTCAAATTCTTTTTCCATTTTTGTCTAGTAGCATAAGGTCGTAAGTGCTATATACCGACTATTATCATATACTAAAACAATTATTGACTAGTGAGCCATAGAATATAATCTGATATTCTATGGCTCACTAGTCAATACTTGTATAATATGTTCGGGCCAGTGAAAATTGCTTTCTGGCCCAGGCTCGAGGTCAAGGCGGCGGGACAAGGCGAGACATTTGATTCCGCGGAATTCTTGTATACAACGTCGTTGTTTCAGCAGCCACATAGTGGTTAATGCAAACGCAATTCTGATATGTGATAAATGACATGTTATACAATGCTATTAAACCAATTTCACGATAAAAAGAGAAGTGTGTAAATCCAAAATGGCCGCCATTTTATACGAATTTCGTAAATTATACTTATAACTTTGATATTAATGTCGGTACCACATACCCGTTCAACACTGCAAATACCACTCGCATTTTATACACATTCGTCGATCGACAGCTTACTAAAAGCATGAAAATGAACATACACATATTAATTCGCATAGTTAAGATATCCATTACTGTAAAATTGGAACAGCAATTTCTTGAATTTAGTTCACGTATTGCACATAACATATCAGACAAGAGCAAACCGATCAGCTTCGTCGATTAAACCATTGGCATGCCTAAAGAAGTTTCTCTATACCGTTTGAGGCAAATATAATTTGCATACTTTCAAAATGGCCGCCATTTGGTACAATATGTGTAGCAATGCAACTAAACCCCCATATATATTTTATCGGTAGCAGCTGAATAAAAATGATAATTATGTATTAAATATCTGCTTTATTATGACTAGCAGCTGTACTACATACCTGTTTTACGTTTACAATATAGTTTACTTTGTGCTTATCATTGTACAGGTGTTTCTTTTATTAAAAGTGTAATATCCACTACCAAAGCTCATTAGTAATAATATATCTGTCTTAAGATTGGAACATATTGTATAATGTGTAGTAGTATAGAGGGAGTCAGTAGTTTACCGCGGGGGGTCAGGAGTAGAGTAGACCCCACATATATCCCCAAGGGTGGAATATGCGACTCAAAAAACCCTTAATTTTCAGAGCAAAAAGTATCTCCCAACCAATAAAAACAACCTCGTGTTGTTTTTATTAGTTGGAAGACACAAAAAATAAAAAAGTGACGGAAAACACTCGCCCCCTTATAATCACTTTTAAACCAATCCGCCTAATATTTCAGTTTTCAAAAAGTGGCCTAGAACCCGCATGTCGTTTTTGGAAAGTACCCGAAACAGGGGATCGAAACGAGGTAAAATAACCCACTATACCAATATTTATAAAATGGGGTTTTCCCGTGGGAGGGACTTTATTATTTACCAAGTTTGGTGAGTAGAAATCGTCGTTAACGAAAATAAACTATAAAAGGACGTTCAATTAAAGAAATGCCACAAGTAAATATAATTAATATAATTATATTTCTGGGAAAATATTATATTTGCTCAGATATAAGAGAAATATTTAAAAATGTCACACAATAACAAAAAAAGCATAAACAAAGCCATCCCTAAAATTCCTCACATAATCACTAGTGAGATACGTAGGGTTGATATACAAAGCTCATCCCCAAAAATCAGAGAGCTTCGCTCCGAATTAGTGAGGATGGGAGTTGTATTTTCACGAAGGTTGAGAGAGAAGGGTCTTACAAAACTTATAAATGAGAGGAAAAATGAGGAGTACATGAAAAGATTTCACAGAGCCCACACCAGAGGCGCGCTCAAGAAAATAGAAAATAAAGATGTAGAAAAGATAGCACAGGCCTTTTGCTGATGAGGCTTCTTTTAGTATTAGGGGTAAAAATCTTGGGAAAAAAGTAGAAAAGAGGGTTCAGAAAATGGGTTTATTAAAAAATATACTGGCGGAAGGAGAGGAAATATTGGAAGATTACAAACAGAAAGAAATAGAAATAGTGAAAGGGGGTAGGGTGGATACAGTAAAAATTCGAAGAAAACTTCAAAGCGACAACACCGATAGAATATTGAGGGAATTGGAACCAATGCTAACAGGGAGTTTTTATCTTAGGTACTCATTTTCTGATAGATTGGAGCATATCGAGGAAAAAGATTCGAAAGGAAACCATAAAACTATAATATTTTACATTTTAAAGGAAGTAAGTGGTTCAGGGATTACGAAGAAGTTTTCAATTGGGTTACGAAACAAGAGGAGGAAAGACTAAATATAGATAAAATAGATAGGGCCGAACACCAAATGGAGCTTCGTAAGATGGATAGCTGTCTGGATTAAAAATAACACAACAAAAGCCACCGCCACAAAAGACACAGGAATGAAGTCCGAAAAAGTGGCCGGAGGAAGACTACCAGACTGGCTACGAAACAAAAAAGGAATTAAAGCGTTAGATACTTTCAACGACGATCGGTGTATATTTAGATGCTTGGCGCTTCACACCACAGAAGGTCTGCGAGTAGATAGAAGCCACACAAGGACGGAAGATTTAATTAAGATACATATTTGAAATTCTGTGAAAAGAAACGGCGCGAAATACCGGATGGGGCAATACCATTCGAAGACATCAAGAAAATCGAACAGTGTTTTAAAATAGGAATAGATGCGTACGAACCAACAGAAGATGGAACGTGGTTTTTAAGAAACGTTGCCGCACACTACGACGAAGTTGGGGAAGCCAAAATGAAAATTGGGGTTTATGGTGACCACGCGTTTTTGATTACCAATATGAATAAAGCCTGTAAAAATTATTGTTGTTCCGAATGTAACCAATGCTTTACAAAGTCAACCAACCTAATTCGTCACGCGATAACGTGCATGAAAGGGGAAACGGTAGTATCTTGCAAAGGAAATAAAATTAATAGGCCAATGTCGGCGTTTGAAAAAGCATTTTACCCAAAACTCAAATGCAGCAAGAAATCCATCACATGGATACAATCGTTCAAGGGTCCCCACATTCATACGGCGGTGTGCGGACATGGGGGGGAAAGACTCGTTGCTGGTGCTCCGGTTGATGGGTTTTGTGGAGAAACGGGAACCGTGTATCAATTTCATGGGTGCTATTGGTACGGCTGCCCGAAACACTGTAAAGATAAGACAAGAAGAGATGTTGTTTACCCCGCAACACTCGCCAAAGATGAGGAAATCCAGAAAGAGTTTCGTTTGGAAAAGATTTGGGAGTGTGAATACAAACCAACAACCCCACAAACCTCATCGGAGATTCAACTACCACCCACAACCATTTACCCACACCGGATTGTGTTTGATTTTGAGGCTTACATGGGGGATTCGGGGGAGAAAAAGAATCAAACGATAGGCCTAGAGTTTTTAAACACGCACGTTCCAATAAGTGTAAGCATCAGGGACACGCTCTCTTCCACAACAACACACATTTGCGAAACGGATTCTTCAAGGTTGACACACCGGTTTATTGAAGAATTGGAAAAAAGGAGGGAAGAAATTATAGAAGAAATTAGAAAAGACCCCATCTATGGATACCCAACCGATTTTAACAGACTTTCACCCAAACAGAAGAAAGTAATGGAAAGATGGATTACGCAAGTACCGATTATAGGGTTTAACTCCAGCTCTTACGATATAAATTTAATAAAGAAACACCTAGTGGGGATCCTAGCCGATTCAACAACGAAAGCGATAGTTAGAAAGAAAGCTTACAAGACTATTTTTATATTTACTCCGAAGTTCAGGTTTCTAGATATAAAACTATACCTTTCCCCAGTGATCAATTACGCGAGTTGGATTAAAGCGTACGGTTGTGAGGGAGAAAAATAATTATTTCCATACGAATGGTTTGATTCTCCCGAAAAGTTGGATTACGAGGGGTTACCCCCTCTAAAATTCTGGACCAACAAACTTAACCCAACCCAAATGATCACGAAAAAAGAATTAAATGAATGCAACACGGTTTTCAAGACACAAGGTATGAAGACATTTAGGGATTGGTTGAAATACTACAACAACCTAGATGTAGAACCGTTTATAGGAGCTCTATCAAAAACAGCTAGTTTTTATCAAACAAAAGGGATTGACATGTTTAAAGATGCAGTTACACTTCCAGGAGTTGCCTTTCAATACATTCTTCGAGGAACCATAACAAAATTATGTAAAAACGTACGAAACGAAACAAAGCAGAGCCGCAGACGGTTTTAACCCCACACATAGCCTTGATATCTTTTTCATCTAAATCAGTAAGGGTCGTCTTTGCTGGCATGTTTACAATAACATTTAATATTTATATATATATTAATGTATATCTTTTTCATGCAACTCGGTAGGTCTATTTTTTTACACATTTTTGAATAATTTATAAAACACAAAGGGGGGGGACCAAGCACATTTTTATTTTTATAAATCACAAAGGGGGGACCAAGCACATTTTTATTTTCATAAATCACAAAGGGGGGACCAAGCATAATTTATTTTTAAAAAATTACAAAGGGGGGACCAAGCACATTTTTATTTTTATAAATCACAAAGGGGGGACTAAGCACATTTTATTTTTATAAAGCAGGATAAATCGTGGTCATGACCACAAAAATCGTGGTCACAAAAACGTGGTCATGACCACAAAAAAAATTCAGTTACACCCACAAAATTAAGTTAAAATTTTTCCAAACTTTAATAATACTACTATGGATAATTTTATAAAGAAAAATAATCTTTAAAGTATTGGGAGTAAATTTAACTAATCTAACTTACTTTAAACAGTGATACAAAACAAAATTTTAACTTAATTTTGTGGGAGTAACTGAATTTTTTTTTGTGGTCATGACCAAGATTTTGTGGTCATAACCAAGATTTTGTGGTCATGACCACGTTTTTGTGACCACGGTTTTTGTGGTCATGACCACGATTTATCCTGCTTTATAAAAATAAAATGTGCTTGGTCCCCCCTTTGTGATTTATAAAAATAAAAATGTGCTTGGTCCCCCCTTTGTAATTTTTTAAAAATAAATTATGCTTGGTCCCCCCTTTGTGATTTATAAAAATAAAAATGTGCTTGGTCCCCCCTTTGTGATTTATAAAAATAGAAATTTGCTTGGTCCCCCCTTTGTGTTTTATAAATTATTCAAAAATGTGTAAAAAAATAGACCTACCGAGTTGCATGAAAAAGATATACATTAATATATATATAAATATTAAATGTTATTGCAAACATGCCAGCAAAGACGACCCTTACTGATTTAGATGAAAAAGATATCAAGGCTATGTGTGGGGTTAAAACCCCCGCAGAAATTAAGAAGCAATATAAAATAGGAACAACGAGATATCGGGAAATATGTCAAGAAGGTATTTCTAAGAAGAAGATAAAAAAAATTAATATACAACCTTTGAACTCCTTTGATCAAGTTGATTCCACTCTGGGTTTGAAAGATTATGATGGTGAATCAAGTGGTGGTGACACCGAATCTTCCTATTCAAGTAGTGAAGAGAGTGGGGATAGCCCTCAAACAACCGATGGTGTGGGGTTCGCGGATTCAACTGGTGATAAAAAGGCTTGTGTTAGTTCTTCTTGGATAGGTTATCAGACAATGTTTTAGTGACTTTGGGTAGTGGATTGGTTTTATATTTTGTAATCAAAAATGGTAAAACCAATCCACCAATTATAGCTGTTAGAAGAGAGCCCGTTGGATTAAAATCAAACTATGCCCCTCCTCTTCATCGTAATCCGTATGATATACGCCAACGGTATCCAAGTTATCAAGATCCTCAATATGATCGAGATATGGATTAATTTGTTTAGTAATTATTAAGCATTGTTCAGTAATTGTTAAGCATTATTCGGTAATTGTTAGTAATTACTCAGTAATTGTTAGTAATTACTCACCAAATTTTTTATTAGTTTTTAAAAATGATTTGTGTGGTTAGCATTTAATTCTTTAAAAATAGAAAACCCACTACAGCGTGTTGAGTCCCCGGAACAGTATGATGATAATCTCGTGGGACAGCGGTATTGTTTATGTCTAGACAGTGTCTGCCGACTTGAATTTTTTTTACCACATCCGGAACATAAAAATTGTGGAGTTTTGCATATTGTTCTTCTTTCGATGTGCCTGTTCAGGTGGGTTTTGGTAGTAAACTTTCTATCGCATCTTTCGCAATCCATTTTTACTCTTATTTAATAGTTGTTTACAATTATGTTTAATTGGTGCATAATTGTTAACCATTGTTCAGTAAACTTTTACCGGGTGGGGGATATTATTTAAATCTCTTATTTTTGTGTGAATTAGTAGTTATTATTTCCCAGTTGTGAATTTATATTGAACATTTGTTTCCAGTATTGTATATAAAGCAAATCTGAATAAGATATGCCGAAAAAAAGTTTTATTAGTCGAGAAGCGTTAGTAGATATTTTACAATCTCGTGGGATTATTCCCGCCTACGAAATTAAAAAGAAGTATCGTATTGGGTCAAGACGGCTTACAGAGATATGGAAGTGTGATGAGTTTATATTGAACCTATCGAGAGAAGATTGGAAAAAACCTAAGGAGAAGGTTGTGGTTCCTGTTAGAAAGAAGCATGTAAAGCCGTGTATAGCCCCCAAGTCTTGTGCCCCGCGCATTTTAGCAGTCTAATAATTTGGTGTGGATGGTGAGAGTGAGAGTGAGAGTGAGAGTTGTTATTATTTTTTAGCATAAATTTGAGAATGTTGTTCATTTTATCGTAAAAAAGGCCCCCCATAATTTACACATTTTGAAAAACTACCCACTACATTTTCATAAATGGTTTCTTAAAGGGGTTCTGTATGCATTCCGTCTGATAAAACTCTTCTCTTATCGTAGTAAGCGGAAAGCCCTAGCTTCTTCTGTGCGTATGTATTCATAACCCCATCCTTCATTCTAAACCCCCTATTTGTGCCCTGATCTATTCCCTCGTGGTTTAGAGCGTCCATATACCTCTCCCAGGTGAGGTTGTTTTGCCTTGCGGATAGTCCTTTGGCCGAGTGTTTTATTTGGGTTGTTTTCGGTTCCCCAACGGCGTAGCACTTGCTGCACAACGCGATTGCACGATCTCCGTGGTACTCTGTCTTGAAAAGTCCTGGTTCTCTATTGCTCCATTTATCCCACGCTAGCCATTGGTCTTTGTTTTTGTTGAAACTTTCTACCATGTGTGGTTTTACCAGGTCATCTAAATTTCTGTTTTCCCCACTAACTGCCATGTATAAGCTGTCAGTATCCATTTGTATCAACTCGAAATCCGCTCTATCGATGTACTTATCCAGAAAGTCGTAGTAGAACTCTAACATTCTTAGTTTTGCGAGTTGGTAGACGGCAATTCCGCAGTGAAATGGTCGATTCATTAAAGAACAGGCTCTTCTGGAGGATATCTCATACGCACCTCCTATTTCCTCTAGATCTTCAAAATATGCGGATCTCAAAGCCCTATCAACACAGGCTTCATCTTTCGTGTAGGATGTAAATAGGTGGTTTTCGGGTGATTCAATCATTTTCCCGCAACACGAGTTACCTAGTAGTTTCATTATCTCAGCAATTGGTGCTTTTGAACTATCCACATCTCCGGCTCTCCGTGCGGCTGTAACTTCTTTGACAAACCATTCAAAGGGTTTTCCTGCTTTGTAATCTATAACTCTATAAAGTCCTGTTATTATTAATCCGTGTTTTAAATACCATTTTAAAAGTGGTGCATACACCAGTATTTTTTCCCCCGACATCGCGCCAACTAGCTTTCTATCTACCCCTCTTTTACGGTTGGTGTGTTTTAAGTATTCCAACATGTGCTCTGGAACTTCGTTTTCCTCAATACCGCGGTTCAGGAATATTGGAGACATTTCGGAAAACTTCTCTCTAAGGTTTGGGGGAACTTCTATATAAACTTCTGCAAATCCAAACCATTCCTCTGATAAAACCCTTTCAGAGAAACTATCAATTTTTGTTTGGTTAAAGGGGTGTGGTACTTTGAAGAGGCGCCCCTCCCCACACGGCATATCCTTCGCCAGCGTTGATAGATATAATGCGTTTGCGTCTAAACCTAAAACTCCTCGGCACTGTTTGCCGTTGCCTTCTGGAGCACTGCGAATTCTAGTTAAACCATCTGAATGATACCTCGTGAACACTATAGAAGGACCTCCAACAAGCGCCCCTTTCAATATTTCATATACTTCTTTTTCTGGTGCATATAGTGGTGGGCAGATCGCGTCTGCGGCTCTGCTTTGTTTCGTTTCGTACGTTTTTACATAATTTTGTTATGGTTCCTCGAAGAATGTATTGAAAGGCAACTCCTGGAAGTGTAACTGCATCTTTAAACATGTCAATCCCTTTTGTTTGATAAAAACTAGCTGTTTTTGATAGAGCTTCTATAAACGGTTCTACATCTAGGTTGTAGTATTTCAACCAATCCCTAAATGTCTTCATACCTTGTGTCTTGAAAACCGTGTTGCATTCATTTAATTCTTTTTTCGTGATCATTTGGGTTGGGTTAAGTTTGTTGGTCCAGAATTTTAGAGGGGGTAACCCCTCGTAATCCAACTTTTCGGGAGAATCAAACCATTCGTATGGAAAGAATGATTTTTCTCCCTCACACCCGTACGCTTTAATCCAACTCGCGTAATTGATCACTGGGGAAAGGTATAGTTTTATATCTAGAAACCTGAACTTCGGAGTAAATATAAAAATAGTCTTGTAAGCTTTCTTTCCAACTATCGCTTTCGTTGTTGAATCGGCTAGGATCCCCACTAGGTGTTTCTTTATTTAAATTTATATCGTAAGAGCTGGAGTTAAACCCTATAACCGGTACTTGCGTAATCCATCTTTCCATTACTTTCTTCTGTTTGGGTGAAAATCTGTTAAAATCGGTTGGGTATCCATAGATGGGGTCTTTTCTAATTGCTTCTATAATTTCTTCCCTCCTTTTTTCCAATTCTTCAATAAACCGGTGTGTCAACCTTGAAGAATCCGTTTCGCAAATGTGTGTTGTTGTGGAAGAGAGCGTGTCCCTGATGCTTACACTTATTGGAACGTGCGTGTTTAAAAACTCTAGGCCTATCGTTTGATTCTTTTTCTCCCCCGAATCCCCCATGTAAGCCTCAAAATCAAACACAATCCGGTGTGGGTAAATGGTTGTGGGTGGGTGGTAGTTGAATCTCCGATGAGGGTTGTGGGGTTGTTGGTTTGTATTCACACTCCCAAATCTTTTCCAAACGAAACTCTTTCTGGATTTCCTCATCTTTGGCGAGTGTTGCGGGGTAAACAACATCTCTTCTTGTCTTATCTTTACAGTGTTTCGGGCAGCCGTGCCAATAGCACCCATGAAATTGATACACGGTTCCCGTTTCTCCACAAAACCCATCAACCGGAGCACCAGCAACGATGTCTTCCCCCCCCCATGTCCGCACACCGCCGTATGAATGTGGGGACCCTTGAACGATTGTATCCATGTGATGGATTTCTTGCTGCATTTGGGTTTTGGGTAAAATGCTTTTTCAAACGCCGACATTGGCCTATTAATTTTATTTCCTTTGCAAGATACTACCGTTTTCCCCTTTCCCCTTTCATGCACGTTCTCGCGTGACGAATTAGGTTGGTTGACTTTGTAAAGCGTTGGTTACATTCGGAACAACAATAATTTGTACAGGCTTTATTCATATTGGTAATTAAAAACGCGTGGTCACCATAAACCCCAATTTTCATTTTGGCTGCCCCAACTTCGTCGTAGTGTGCGGCAACGTTTCTTAAAAACCACGTTCCATCTTCTGTTGGTTCGTACGCATCTATTCCTATTTTAAAACACTGTTCGATTTTCTTGATGTCTTCGAATGGTATTGCCCCATCCGGTATTTCGCGCCGTTTCTTTTCACAGAATTTCAAATATGTGTATCTTAAATCTTCCGTCCTTGTGTGGCTTCTATCTACTCGCAGACCTTCTGTGGTGTGAAGCGCCAAACATCTAAATATACACCGATCGTCGTTGAAAGTATCTAACGCTTTAATTCCTTTTTTGTTTCGTAGCCAGTCTGGTAGTCTTCATCCGGCCACTTTTTCGGACTTCATTCCTGTGTCTTTTGTGGCGGTGCAGTGTGTTATTTTTTATCCAGACAGCTATCCATCTTACGAAGCTCCATTTGGTGTTCGGCCTATCTATTTTATCTATATTTAGTCTTTCCTCCTCTTGTTTCGTAACCCAATTGAAAACTTCTTCGTAATCCCTGAACCACTTACTTCCTTTAAAATTTTTGTAAAATATTATAGTTTTAGGGTTTCCTTTCGAATCTTTTTCCTCGATATGCTCCAATCTATAAGAAAATGAGTACCTAAGATAAAAACTCCCTGTTAGCATTGGTTCCAATTCCCTCAATATTCTATCGGTGTTGTCGCTTTGAAGTTTTCTTCGAATTTTTACTGTATCCACCCTACCCACTTTCACTATTTCTATTTCTTTCTGTTTGTAATCTTCCAATATTTCCTCTCCTTCCGCCAGTATATTTTTTAATAAACCCGTTTTCTGAACCCTCTTTTCTACTTTTTTCCCAAGATTTTTACCCCTAATACTAAAAGAAGCCTCATCAGCAAGCCTCTGTGCTATCTTTTCTACATCTTTATTTTCTATTTTCTTGAGCGCGCCTCTGGTGTGGGCTCTGTGAAATCTTTTCATGTACTCCTCAATTTTCCTCTCATTTATAAGTTTTTTAAGACCCTTCTCTCTCAACCTTCGTGAAAATACAACTCCCATCCTCACTAATTCGGAACGAAGCTCTCTGATTTTTGGGGATGAGCTTTGTATATCAACCCTACGTATCTCACTAGTGATTATGTGAGGAATTTTAGGGATGGCTTTGTTTATGCATTTTTTGTTATTGTGTGACATTTTTAAATTTTTCTCATATCTGAGCAAATATAATATTTTCCCAGAAATATAATTATATTAATTATATTTGCTTGTGGCATTTCTTTAATTGAACGTCCTTTTATAGTTTATTTTCGTTAACGACGATTTCTACTCACCAAACTTGGTAAATAATAAAGTCCCTCCCACGCGAAAACCCCATTTTATAAATATTGGTATAGTGGGTTATTTTACCTCGTTTCGATCCCCTGTTTCGGGTACTTTCCAAAAACGACATGCGGGTTCTAGGCCACTTTTTGAAAACTGAAATATTAGGCGGATTGGTTTAAAAGTGATTATAAGGGGGTGAGTGTTTTCCGTTACTTTTTTCTTTTTTTGTGTCTTCTAACTAATAAAAACAACACGAGGTTGTTTTTATTGGTTGGGAGATACTTTTTGCTCTGAAAATTAAGGGTTTTTTGAGTCGCATATTCCACCCTTGGGGATATATGTGGGGTCTACTCTACTCCTGACCCCCCGCGGTAAACTACTGACTCCCTCTATACTACTTGTGTTATTGCATTTTGTATTTTGTCTCATGCATTACCATGTACTGCATACTGTGCAAGAAGAAACGTTTATATGAGTAACAAATTGTACACAATTCATATGACAAAATCAAATTTAAGCGAAATTATGTAACATAGCCAATTAATATAATATAACATACATCATGCATGCAGTTTCAGCGGCAATTTAATCTATGCGCAAAATTACCGCCAACTACGACTAAACAAAAGTTAGAAGTGTCGACATTATACTACTGTTGTACACTGTTCTGTTATAACTACTTTGTGTACGTAAACATGTAATATAGATGACAATCCATGCAACCAACATGTGATATGAATATCCTGAGTATATGAGGCTGACATACCTGTTTGAACACGTAGCGAACATTATATATCACTGCATTCATTTAATAGTTTGTCCTCTTTACTCATTGCTTACTTTATGTTGATTACTGACCTCAGGTAAACATGACGGCAAAGCAAGCAAGAGGGGTAGCATGTGTGTTTTGATCAGTAACAGTACACACAATATCAAGATACCCATGACTATCGCCGAACACGTCTTTCGAAACAACGTATACTAAGCGGTTCACGTTATATTTCTAGCTGATTGTCTGAGTGTGTATTTGTGGGACCGTGTACCGCTAATCATGGAATCCATGTTCGTGCCAATTCAATACTTGACCTACATGCACGTATTTGGCAGATTATACTTACTTCCCAGGCCAGGAAATGGTTTTCGGTCTATCGGATGTATCATTTTCTATTTTACATGCACATGCATACTTAACCGAACTTAAGTGGATCAATATATATCTTAGTTTTAGTGCAGATGGGCTATTAATAAGTACAACCCAATATGGAATGGATATGCCATTCGTTCATGTAGCACATTCGCATGTAGCACATTCACATGTAGCACATACACTATTTGTATACACATGCGACTTTCTGACTAATCAACTATATGTATGTTAATTGTTCGACTTGCAGGCCGGGTACAATGATACAAATTCCAAACAAATGCACTATAAGAAGTCCCTCTAGTTGCAACTACACAAACACATTCTGGAATGGTATATGTTTTTCATATGCATGAATTCCATAGCCAGCAGAGTATGATTCAGAACTGTAAGTACATTTAATAACATAAAAATGTTAAATATTGCATGTAAACCAATATAAAATAAATCAGTACTCCAACTGCTGGTCGTGGAATGCATGTTTGTGCCACGTTCAAAGCTCCGCCGCTATGTGCGTGCTATGTGTTTAACCTTATGTATTGCGTTTCTAGTATACATGTAGGTTCATGTGTCTCCTTTGGGTATATTGTTATATATTGTCCATATTATAGCATGCACAAAGATAATGAGCTATGACAACAACAAAACATTTATGAAACGGCCACAAAAATAATTTATCCACATGGGTTGTTTATCATATCTGAAAAGATAACAAACAGAACTAGGAATACATGTATGAACTTGTATCATGAAACATGAAGACTTATAAGCAAAATGAATAATGATGCTGGATAAACCACTATGTTGACGTATATGTTTCGACTTAATTTCTCGTGACACATTATGGTGGATGCTGATATGTGGTAGATAGAATGTATCACCATGCTTTGGTTTTCCACACACAGCTTGTCATACAGTGCACCTCTTTTCTGTTATTACCAATGGTCAGTGTGGTCTATTATATGTGGTCTCATTTCGGTATATTGTCAATATTCTGAATAAAACAAGCAGTACAGCAGCTAACTTTGGACAGGTAGAAGTAGAAGTATTATATGTTCAGCTCTAGTTTTGATGCACCAACCAGGATACAGCAAGTACTGACAGTGCGCAGTAATATTACTAAGACCAAAACAAAACTATTTTATTATAATATAATATCCGCCCAGTATGTGCAGCATGCCAAGGGGTAAAACAATCTCCTTTTCGTTTCTTTGTTTACTGTCATAATTCCGCCGATAACATAAACATGATAAATTGTAATATTTCGCAAATGTGTTGTATTTTCTGTTAACCATGACATACTGTTTGCATATTTGCGATACATGATTCCATTCTATAGCTACCCAATAGGCCAATAGTCAAAGTCAAATGACGTTTGCGCTAAAGCTTCTGGCAAAATTCGCGTTAATATACTATCCGTCAATCGAATTGGCGGCCGGGGTTATCCATTGATGTCAGAATATTAGTTTTATATTGTTTATTTGTAAAGTACCTTGCCATTAATATACAACGCATACACCAAGTTGATGTCTACTGTATTCCTTTTACGTCCGCATACTAGTAACATTGGCTGAACGAGCAATTGCCGTTAAACGATGATGGCTGGTATACTTTTAAAAGGAAAATTCAAATTAGTACTTAATTTAATAACTGATAATAAATATAGAATATTAACACTATTACAGAAACACTTTAAATAACCGGACCGTTGTGCATGCATATATAACAGATAATGATTCCATTCAACACAACGGCTGTATATATATTTTAAATATTAAACAAGACAATACGTAGGTAGCAACCGTGTTTTGTGCAGGCATAAATTACCAAAACAGTAGATGTGTCCAACATATCAACTCGATTAACACATGTTGTATTAAAAATCTGACCTTTCTGGGTGTATAATTATTGACTAATATTTTTACAATTATTTTAAAGACGGGCGGACAGTAATGTTCTATATATACAATTAATACTTCCAACGTAATATGATTACGACATATCAGTATAAACAGCATTGCAACGTTTAATTTCGGACGGAAACATGATTTACTCATTGGTATAGTCAGGGCCTATCAATTAACATTTAATAGTCGACCCAGATATAGTGAGTATGCCAATGTATGTACATGTACATACATGACAAAATGCCTGTAAAATTGGCGGCCATCTTTGATTTATACAAATTATAATTATATTCCTTTAAAATATGAGAAGTAAATCTTTTGCAATGTGTCACCTCATATGTGTCAGAAATTGCTATCATTTCCCTTCTGGTATTACTGGTACAAAATGATGCAATTTCTTTTAGCAGATTAACACTGGCCGCCACCCTTTTTCATATACATATATATTTAATCGTTAATTATATTCTGACATATGCCATTGTTAGCATGATTGTATATACTCATCTATTTTGCCTTATGTCGAAGCTGTTCGTGACAGGCAGTGTGTGCCAACAGATCAGCATAATCAACATAATTTGCATAAAATGGCGGCCATCTTGGATTTATTGAACATGTAGATGTCACAACATAGCCTGGTAAACCGGTGGATGCATTATATTTATTAATTATCCGAAGTTGGTTGGCAAATTCCCTTCGGTTATGCATGTACATCTACATTATGCATCTAGAGAGAACATTTCTATAAAATAATGTAATTTTCAACAATTACTGCCATCTTGTTTGTGGAACTTAACAAGTGTGCACGACTGCTATGATGCTTCTAACACATGCAATGTTCAGGATACATATATATGAACGACTGATGGCCGTATTACTTCGTAACTTGTGTCTGGTACCAACATTGATAGCACGTCTTTGTCAATTTATTTACATATTTTAGGAAATTCCTGTAAAATGGCGGCCATCTTGGATTTTCACAAGCTCGGTTCAAGCATATATCGATTGTGATATATTAGATAATGTATTAGCTATTATATAAATTAATATGCGCCAATATGACCCTTTTAATATTGGTTCCACAATGTAATATATATCCTACGGTAGTCGATGCTTTTTTCACTGGCGGCCATCTTGTTTATGCAAATTAGTGGGCTTAAGCTACTACTTTGAAAAGTCTAGCATGCGGAAATGTATACAGTATGTGTGTCTAAACACATTGGCACCAGAAATCTTTGGTGCGCTCGGATGGTACCGACAACCCTAACGCGCCCAGGGCCTAACTATCATGTAGGAGGTCTATGGGAAAATCCTGCGCTGACCCCCACTCCCTCGGCTGCCCACCGCAGCGCCACTGCCCCTCCCCCCACCACACCGAGAGGGCAGATACTGTTAGGTGTGTCCGCTTAAAAAAGTTATTGTGTGGGCTACCCGTCTCGATCCTGTCTGTGAATTTACTGCCGGTACTGATTTGTTTATATAAGTTTCTTCAAATTTTATAAATGTACGCATAATTCAAACGTACTTTGTAGATTCCTTCATGTGTTTTTATTTGCGTGACTCACTGACAGATGCCTGCGCGACAGCATGCGTATTTATTTAGTAAGTGGAATGTATAATAATGCAAAATTATCCATTAATGTATATTTTTAAATGTGTATGGGTTTGAATTGTTGATAATGGGTTTACCATTTGAAACAAATATATATACATAAACCAGCAAATGTCGGGAAAATGTGGCGATGTGACATACAGATTATATAATTGTTACAAAATGTTCTGATAAAAATACCGGCAGTAAGCATAATAGTATTGGTGCGTGTATATGTATATCCTCTCGTCGGGAATAATTAATTTTAAAACGAAATTTGCAATTCAATTGTGTTGCGTTTCAGAAAAAGTACATTCAACGCCTTTGTAAACAAAGAAATGAGTGGCAAACAAAGCTATGCTAAAAAGCACCGTCGCGTACGTACATGTATTATATTTTTAATTCATGTCTGCACACTATATAATCCAGTCAGTGATATACACTCTAAATTTGTACCGACCAGAAAATTGCGACATTTGTTTGAAGCGTCTCGTTTGAATTTAGAAGCGTTGAATCTTCAAATATAGAATGTGTGTATTCCAGGACGGATTCACATAGGGGAAAACCTGGCGCGCGCCCCCCTAAAATTTGGCGAGTAACGATATGTTTGCTCTAAAACGCGCCATAGCTGATGGGGTATAGATATCAAAACTATTCCAGAGGGCATACCGCCGGACCCATCTAGCAGTCACCCCAGCTCCGCTTGGTCGACGAACAAACGGTGCTAGTTCGAAAATATAGTAAACTATTTCAATTGAGAAGTCCCGCCACCCCCAGGCGCGGATCTAGGGGGTGGGGGGGGGGGGCAGGGGGTCCGGACCCCCCCCACCCCCCCTGCTCCCGGCAAACAAAATAAATAAATCTTCAATACTCGAATAGTTGGATGACTTTTTTCGTGGCCTATGTGTGAGGAAATCGCATCTACGGCGATCTGGCATTTAAAAATTTCCTGGGGGAGGACCCCCAGACCCCCTGACTTTACGATTTCGCGCTCGCGGAGGTCGGCTATGCCGAATTGTAATTACAGACCCCCATGCAATTATTTCTGTATCCGTCCCTGACCCCCCCCCCCCGTAACCTGAAATCCTGGATCCGCCCCTGGTATTTGCTTTATATTATTTACACGCCTCCGACTAGAACATCCCTTTGATAAAAAAAACTATAAGGCACGCAGACATCCAGTGTTTAGTAGTAATTTAATTAACAACGATCTAAAGTAGGACTTCTTAAATATGTAAATTGTAAATGTTGGAGCCTGATCAGGGTCTGTAATGATTGCAAAGATACAAGTAAAATATATGCTATGCATTCATATAACCATATTTACAAGTGGTCAGTTAAAATAATATTTAACAGTTATCAAACGGCAATCGTATGGTTGATGCAATGTGATATTTTTGAAAGTCGCTAAAAATTACATGACATTAGAAGGTACATGTACATGCAAGTGGTTGCAGATACAAAATTAAATTCCACATTAACAATGTTTTCCTGTAAACAATTATTGGATTTACATGTATTGAGCAGCCTATGCTAAATAAATGTAAATCCATCAATTGAAATTTCCAGACGATCCTAGATTTGTACTTACGAACATTTTAGTCGTACGAAGTTTAGTGAAACGGACCCCCGGTGGCTACAATTATGTTCGCACTAAATATGCCTGTGATACAATACACAACACACTAAATACTAAATAATAAAACATGTTTGGCCCAGTGTCAACATGATGCGATATGTCAGGAGCCGCGTAATTAGCACTACCATAATTGTTATCTGTGATACGATTATTTTTCTGACAATTTCCAAACTTTATTTTATACTGATATTCGACAGGTGAACCAATAAATCAAATGCATTAAGACCTAGGCCCAGTTCTATCCGTGGCCAATTCTATCCAGAATACGTGTCCCAGTTAATGAGCCAACTGTTTACATTTTCTTTAATAAAAGTAACGGTTGCGGGCACACTTTCACGTAGAGCGGGCCGGGTCTGATCGGCCGTCGGCACTAACAGCCCACCATCAGTAAACACGTTTAAACATATGTCGATATATTATATTTCGCATGTTCATTTCCCCGTGAGTTTTAAATTTGCGACAAACAGTGCAGAATGAATTGACAATACGAATTAAATCCGTAAACCAAGACCTTTCATAAATATAATCATGCATTATGTAGATCTACGTAACACAACAATTAAGTCATGAATACATGAATGCAGATTTACTGAGTGTGTCTACATATTTCGAAAATCAATATTGTATTAAGGCTTGTCACGTTCAAATGAAAATTAGCGTTACTCATCAAAATGCGTAATTCAGTCTAATCTATAAATAAATCCCAAAATCAGAACTGGGTTTGTACAGTGTGTACGGTTCCGTCTTAGACGGCCGAAAACACAATAATTAGTAAAGAGCGCACACATGCGCCCCGTGTTCGATATTCAAGTTGTAAGTACATGTATATCTGATGGTGGTCGCCAGACAGGATAAGTTTGTTTTCTTTGAGTATTCCGGTTTGAACCCAAATTAAGAAACATGCAGATGCCTCCATCTACGCCGACTACAATTATTCTCGCGTTTAATTGTAATTGTTATATAAATATATAAATAAAGTATAAAATAAATATTAGCATTATGATTACATAATACTGATTTTGTTAATGTGTTATCTAAAACTACCGGTCGTATGGTTATTTAGTTTCAAATGTCATTTCACAAATCGTCCATATAATATATTATAAAAATCATAAAATTAATGCAATATGCCCATTTGTATAAAAATAATCTACACAATTACCTTAAAGAGTATCCATCATATGCACTGGTGTGGGGCAAGGCTATTCCACCGAATGTCAGAATATGTCGTCAGAGGCTTTGCCGAGTTTCTGACGACATATTCTGATCACGAGGGTGGAATATCCTTCTCTCACACAAGTGCGTATGATGGATATTTTTCTCGCCCCTATATAAAACATATTTGCGAATCTCAAAATATTTATCTGACCCAGAATAATACCCAACTATTTATTCGCTGAATTTATGCGACTTTTGATATGTCCAACTTGCTCGCCATGTCAACAAAACGTCAACATTTTGTTTTAACCCACGAATTGGATGCTCATACCAGTTCAATGGATCGTTTACAAATTATTATTAAATTAATGTTCAATGTCAACACCATTCAGCACTCGCGTGACTATACGGATATCCTTATCACAGGTCACCTGGTTGGTGAGAAAAAATGAATACACATTTACATATCCGTTGTTGTATGAATAATATAGTCTAGCATTACAGGATCCGGATACGGATAGCGAAACATCTTATTGAATATTAATGGAAGAAACTATTTTTAGTTGAAATTAAGACACACTACACTTCTGTGTGTGTTATTTTCATAGGTTATGTTCACGACCATGACTATTTTAAAAGCATGTTAACAAACACCTAAAGGAGTTCGTAAACAAGTACAAACTGCTACGTGACATTTCGAAAATCTCATTCTTGCCACACTTTGTTGACTTTAAAGGCACATGCCCACTCAGTAGGCACACAATGTTCTTTGACCCTATTGACACGTATTGACAAATCCAGTGTTTTCGGGCATCTCTATATGTAAGACTAGCGTGACGGCTTGGTGTGACCAGTAACCGATTTCACTAAAATTGCAAAGTATAGCGGAACCTCTCTAAACCGGACACCCTGAGGACTCCCATGGTGTCCGGTATAGACAGGTTTCACTGTAATATTGGAATATGAACCCTCCAAGATATGGTTGTGTGCTTTGAAATCATGGACAGACAATGACATCAGATATAAATGTCAGTGAAGCCAATCAAATTTGACAAACAAATGTGTTCTCGGTGTCCGGTTTAGAGAGGTTCCGCTGTATACTTATCTTGATAAGTACACTTTGAGGGAGACATTTTCAATTTAAGGATAAATTTATTAATGTTTACTTAATGAAATAAAATATTTTCTGATTAGCCAGTTTGGCTGTGATAAGGTAATACATTCAGTATAATAATTATGCATAATTGTAATCATCAAATATATGCAGTCGTTAGTTCTATATTAAATAATGCATTTCGGGAAAAGTAAATGATTACTCCCTCAAATTATACTTAGCTAGATAAGTATGCTTAGCAATTTTGGTGAAATCGGCTACTGTCGTGTTTACTGTTCTCATTCTGGTCCACTTTGGTCGATCGTTTCGGCTTTACAGGGTCCCTGTTTTAAGCTTTATAGAGAAAAGAGTTGTCAGAAGACAACGAAGCTCGCCTGTTGGCAGCCTTCACTCAAATTTGGCACAGTTGTATAAAAAACATGAATATTATATAACTTGGCCTTGGGTTAATAGGTGTGCGGTGGACCTTGATAGTGTGGTCAGTGGTGAAAGATGTGTCGTGGATTTGCAATAGCATGATATAGAATATTAAGATGAATGCAAGTATGAAATATCAATGAGCTCCCTGAAAACAGAAGCTATACAAAATTTAACCCAACGTTAAGTTTATGAACGCACTAAGTTGGTGATTTACTACAGCATGGTAGCTATACACATGAGGAATGCATGTATGAATGTGCTAAGTTTCTGACCTTGACCTTGGGGAAAGGGGTGGGGGTCATGGATTTGCTGTAGCACAATAGAGGATCATCAGATGAATGCATGTATGAAATATCAAAGTGTTCCCTGTAAAGAGACAGATGTTATAAAAAGACATTTACTCCAACGTCAATTTTATGATGTTGATCTTGGGGAAATGGTTGGGGGATGGGACATGGATTTGATGTAGCACAATAGATGATCATCAGATGAATGCATGTATGAAATATCAAAGCGTTTCCTGTAAAGAAACAGAAGTTACGCAACATTTACCCCAACGTTAAGTTTATGAACATGCTAAATTTGTGACCTTGACCTTGGGGTAATAGTTGGTTGGTGGGTCGTGGATTTGCTACAACATGATAAAGAGTCATCTGAGGAATGCATGTATGAAATATCAAGGCGTTCCTGACCTGGGGAAACGGGGTCTGACTGGGTCATGGATTTGCTATTGCACGGTAGAGTATCATCAGATGAAAGCATTTATGAAATAGCAATGTGTTCCCTGTAAATATACAGAAGTTGCACAACATTTACCCCAACGTTAAGTTTATGATTTACCCCAACGTTACGTTTATTAATGTGCTAAATAATGTGCTAAATGTGTGACCTTGACCTTGGGGTAAGGGGTGGGCGATGAGTCATGAATTTGCTATAGCACGATAGAGTATCATCAGATGAATGCAAGAGTGAAATATCAAGGCATTCCATGAAAGGAAACATATGTTATAAGACATTTACCCCAACGTTAAATTTATGAATGTGCTAAGTGTGTGACCTTGACTTTGGGGTCTGGGGTGGGCGGTGGGTCATGGATTTGCTACATATTGATAGAGGGTCATCTGAGGAATGCATGTATGACATATCAAGGCGTTCCACGAAAGGAAACAGATGTTATAAGACATTTACCCCAACGTTAAGTTTATGAATGTGCTAAGTGTGTGACCTTGACTTTGTGGTATGGGGTGGGCGTTGGGTCATGGATTTGTTATAGCACGATAGAGTATCATCAGATGAATGCATGTATCAAATGTCAAGGCGTTCCATGAAAGGAAACAGATGTTATAAGACATTTACCCCAACGTTAAGTTTATGAACATGCAATGTTTGTGACATTGACCTTTGGGGGAAGGATTGGGTGGTGGGTCGTGGGTTTGCTACGGCATTATAGAGGGTCATCTGAGGAATGCATGTATGAAATATCAAGGCGTTCCATGAAAGGAAACATATGTTATAATACATTTACCCCAACATTAAGTTTATGAACATGTTACGTTTGTGCCCTTGACCTTGGGGTAAGGGTTGGGTGGTGGGTCGTGGATTTGCTACAGCATGATAGAGTCATCTGAGGAAGACATGTATGAAATAACAAGGTGTTCCATGAAGGGAAACGGAATTTATAAGACATTTACCCCCAACGTTAAGTTTGTGGACGCCGACGCCGACGCCGACGCCGACGCCGACGCCGACGCCGACGCCGACGCCGACGCCGACACGCCGACGCCGACGACGCCGGGGGTATGCCATAAGCTCTTCTGCACTTCGTGCAGGCGAGCTAACAAATGGCGATGAGAACGGTCTAGATTTTACGAAATGGGTCGAGGCTTTCGACCATCGTTCCGGATTTACAGGGTCCCTGTTTTAAGCTTTATAGAAAAACTGGCGACCAAAACGGTCTTTATTCTCGATTTTAAGAAATGGGCCGAGGGTTCCCGTACGTATCTCGAGTGTTCTATGGCGTGATCTTGTATATCGTCTGTTTCAACATTACCACAGTCGTCACCCGTGTGTGTCTCGCGAATATTAGCTAATATATTGGGTTAATTTACTAGCATGGGTACTATAAGGACATGTGTACTATAATCTAAAATGTGTGTGTGACCAGGGCTTATGGGGCTTATGTGCATCGCGACCAGTGTATATCCAGATCAGCCTGTGCATCCACACAGTCTGATCAAGATATGCACCGCTCGCAATTCCATCAATGAAACACCCATCATACTTCTAAGAACCAATATAGGTCGTTACCAGACTACACGAGTGAGCAATTTGATCAGGAGCTACACTGGTTACAAATCCCATGAGCCCAATTCGTTATCATTTGTCTTGAAGTTACTGCTATTAAAAATACAAAATGATACAGGTAACATATACAGTTTAAAACACGCCAGTATAGTACACAGAAGGTTCGTTTGACGGTTCCCAGACGAAACAAACGAAAACGAGTGGAAAACGCAGTGAAAACGATCGTTTATTACAACGATATGCATACGTGTATACCATATGTTCGTTTAAATAAATGCCCGGCTTTCAACTATTTAAACGCTGATTCCGTTGTATTAAATATAAATTGATGAGTTCGTTGGATTAAACATGATACGTTTAAACATCGTTTTCTAATTATAAAACAAGAAACGAGGCAAATCCACGAAGGCCAGGTTTTTTCCAAGCATGGACACTTGGATAACATAATTATACCCACTTTTGTAGACTAGATGGCCGTGGCTTGCATGTCGCACCTTGGGACGAGGCATGGACACTAAAAAAATAGATATAGTAGATGGAAAAACTTTAACGAAAAAACTTTAACCGGACACACGGACGTACGGACGGACGGACGTATGCCAAAATGCCGACGATATCGCGCTTTCCGCAAACGGGTGCGAGAATGATGATAAACACCCAATCATGTGAAGTATCAAGGTAATGGGTGAAGCAGCTGCAGAGATATAGTACACGAAAAAACTTTAGCAAATAAATTCAAAGTAATTTGACCTTGACATTGCGCACAGGGGCCGCACGGTTGGGGGTTAGAGTGAAAATATGGACGATGATAAATACCCATGTGAAGTTTCAAGGTAATGGGCGAAGCAGTTGCAGAGATATAATATAACAAAAAAGTTTTAACCAAAAAATTTAACCAGACGTACGTTAAAAAGTTAACGTTGAAAATGGCTAAGTCAATTACGCAGAAATAATAGGTGAAGGTAAAACAATGGTCACATGTTGGATAGTTGTATGTGGTAGGCACCCCTTGGTTATGAAGCTGTGAAAGTTTGGTGGTCCTAGGTGGTACAGTACCAAAGAAATGGACTTAAACACGAAAACTTAACATTGTAAATGCGAAAAGTTAACATTGAAAATGGCTAAGTCGACTGCGCGGAAAAAATGGGTCAAGTTAAAAAAAAAGTAACATGTTGGATAGTGATATGTGGTGGGCACCCCTTGATTATGAAGCTGTGAATGTTTGGTGGTCCTAGGTCGTACAGTACCAAAGAAATGGACTTAAACACGAAAACTTAACATTGAAAATGCGAAAACTTAACATTAAAAATGGCTAAGTCGATTGCGCGGAAAAAATGGGTCAAGTTAAAAAAAAAGTAACATGTTGGATAGTGATATGTGGTGGGCACCCCTTGATTATGAAGCTGTGAAAGTTTGGTGGTCCAAGGTGGTACAGTAACAAAGAAATGGTCTCAAACACGAAAACTTAACATTGATTGTGGACGCCGCCACCGCCGTCCTGGCTCACTTGCTCCACTTGCTATGGATCTATATTTTAAAGACACACGGTCTCAGCTATGCATAGAAAATTATGAAACAATAATGTGTCGTTAATAAAACGCAAGCGATGTGGAACTTGATCAAATAAAAGCATGTGAATGTGTCATTAATACACATGAGGTCAGTTGCAGTACATGGAGCAAAAACACCATATTGGACATCTGAGGCATCATCTGTATGGAACGCCAAATCTACATTATAAACTCAAATAATTATTGCTAGCTCTAAACAATTACAGGGGTCATACCAATTTTCCGGACAATCAGTTTATCGGACAAATGAAAATACCTGTTAATTAAGAGCATTCGTTTGATCAGAATTGACATCAAATACATCTAAGTCACGCAGGTGCTTGCTGTTTCCATGCCAGTGTGAAGAATATATATTGCCAAGGTAAACATTTTAGTAATATTTGCTGAAAATATTCCTCAACTCTGTCCACAAGTTGTTTACTATGGAACGCCAAATCTACATAAACTCAAATAATTAATGCTAGCTTCAAATAATTAATGCTCTCTCTAATTCTATTAGTGCTCTCTCAATTTTAATTAGTGATCTCTCTAATTGAATTTGTGCTCTCTCTAATTCAATTTGAGCTCTCTCTAATTCAATTACATTAATAGAGAGAGCATGAATTAAATTTGAGAGAGCACTAATTGAATTTGAGATATCACTAATTGAATTTGAGAGAGCACAAATTGAATTAGAGAGAGCACTAATTGAATTTGAGAGAGCACAAATTTAATTAGAGAGAGCATTAAATGTATGTGTTTTTGAGCTCTCTGCAAATAATATAGAGCTAGCACGAATTCAATTAATGCTCTCTCTAATTCAATTAAAGATCTCTCTAATTCAATTAGTGTTCTCTCTAATTGAATTTGTGCTCTCTCTAATTCAATTTGTGCTCTCTCTAATTGAATTTGTGCTCTCTCTAATTCAATGTGTGCTCTCTCTAATTCAATTTGTGCTCTCTCTATTAATTATCATTACAGCTAGCGCTAATTGAATTAAAGAGAGCACAAATTGAATTTGAGAGAGCACACATTGAATTAGAGAGAGCACAAATTGAATTAGAGAGATCACTAATTGAAATTGAGAGAGCACTAATAGAATTAGAGAGAGCACTAATTATTTGAAGCTAGCATTAATTATTTGAGTTTATGTAGATTTGGCGTTCCATAGTTTACAACGTCAAAAGTCTCGCGGGGCTTGTAATCGAATGCGCCCATTACATCATTTCTGAGTTGTTCTATAAATAAAATAAATTCTATAAATACGTTGATTTCGAAGCGAATGGTGATTGTTTTTTCTGCATGACTACACAACGCTGTTTACTATGGAAGCCAATTAGGGCCACTTCACTTTTTTTTTATCTTTTCTTGAATTTTCGAGATCTTTTCTTGAATTTTCAAGATACTTTATATTTCAAGATGTTTTCTTGAATTTTCAAGTTCTTTTCAGGAATTTTTAAGACCTTTTCTTGAAAATTCAAGAAAAGATCGAATAAATGGAAATTAAAAAAAAAGTGAAGTGGCCCTAATGGGCTTCCGTAGTTTACACTGGTTTACGAGCGATACAATTATGATTTCATGTTGAGAATACAAGTTATAAGACGAATATATGTTTGTCCGGATAACTGATTGTCGATGTTAATTTTGGGACAATCTTACGACTGATCATCCGACTCGATTTTAAGCGAGAAAGATGGCACAGTTTGCTAAATAGTTTACATGCGTTGAGAAAGCAAGAACCGACAATTGTTCTGTGAAAAGTTTATGCCCGTAGCTGCTATTTTAAGAAAAATATCGTTAAAAAACTGCCATTTTTGTCCGATAATCTGGAGGATCCCTGTAGCATTACTATTTAGAGCTAGCATTAAATATTTAGGGCCAGCATTCATTATTTCAGTTTATGTAGATTTGGCGTTCCTGGAACGCCAAATCTACATAAACTCAAATAATTATTGCTAGCTCTAAATAATTACAGCTAACATTACATATTTAGAGCCAGCGAACCGATAGTTACCGTCAAGGCACTGTGTCTCCGATGTATGGAACGCCAACTTTACATAAACTTAACTATATGATGCTATCTATCCTTAATATTTAGAGCCAGCTCCAAAATAATTTAAGAGCTCTATAAATCATTTGGAGCTAGCTCTAAATATTTAATGCTAGCTCTACAGTGGGGTCAGCGTGTAAGTGCACACACGAACGAACACGACAGGTTGGAACCAACCTGTCGTGTTCGTTCGTGTGTGCACTTACACGCTGACCCCAGTGTACATGTAATTATTAAGAGCTAGCATTAATTATTTGTGTTTATGTAGATTTGGCGTTCCATACATACGAGACACAGTGCCTTGACGGGTAACTATCGTTTCGCTAGCTTTATGCAATACACATTCCCATGTGACCATTAATTATTAATTGAAATTTAAACTGATCCCAGACTAACATTATTGTTTGTGCAAATTGTTGGCATTTTTATAGTATTAATCTTCGAAACGGACGAAATAAAAAGTGTCGTCTACCGTACTGTTTTCATAATCAAATTAATTCATTGTAAAATGATATGTTGGCAACACATGATACATTTGAGACGATTCTCAAGCGTTGTCAAAATATGCTTGCATCGAGAAAAATGGAAGATACAAGCTAAACAGCAAACGACTATGTATTCAACAAATACTTAAAATACCCAAAAGGTGACGTAGACTTTTTTTTTTTTATTAATTAGTTCCCACGAAATAACAATTCGTTCCCTCAATTTAACAATTCGTTCCCTCATTTTATAAATTCGTTCCCACGAAAAAAAGAATTCGTTCCCACGGGAACGAATTGTTAATTCGTGGGAACGAATTGTTATATCGTTGGAACGAATTGTTAATTCGAGGGAACGAAGTGTTAAATTGAGGGAACGAATTGTTATTTCGTGGGAACGAATTTGTTAATTCGAGAGAAAAAACTAATTGTAAAATTAAGGGAACGAATTGTTATTTCATGTGAACGAATGAATAAAAACAATCCATGTCCCTGCGGGTCTCCATACAATATATTTCAATAATATGGTAATTGTAACACAATCTACATAGTCTAGAGGAATAATGCCAATTTTTACCCTAACCCAAAATTCTCGGTTAAAGTTTGTTTCTTTGCTGATTATTGTTGGGGAGGGCATGTGGAATGAGATCCCGGGTGATGTGGAGTTGTCACCCTTGGGCGTTTTGACAAATTCAAGATGGCCGCCATAGGTCAACCAAATCGAGGAATGTTCATATGCATTTGCATTTGCAAAATATTTATTTAAATGGCGTTGGTTTGATATACTTTTATCTATAATGTCAGTTACATGTCTTGAAGACTGTAGATAGATACAATGAGGACATTTTAAGTCATTCTCAAATTCAAGATGGCCACCAACAACTCACAATTTAATGAATTAGTAACAGTTGGATTTAAAATGATATTACATGTATATACAGTGTTAATGTAGGGAATATAGTTGTCTGTATATTTTAAACATAATTAGACAAACTGAAATTCCAAGATGGCCGCCATGCATATGCATCATGGGGTAAAACTGAAAGGCGCTAAGCAACTTGACACTTGAGTAACCACCGGTATACTTTGACATTGTCAGATCGCAAAGACAGGCGATAGAACAAATAACTGGTTAAATTACATTTTAATATACGAACAACAACGTAATTATGTGATTGTGACTAGAGATATGGATCAGTAAAGATTGTTGTTTGCCCTACATTTTCAACCAATGAAAACAATGCATTTTGCGTCCGAATTAATCACGTATTGCAACTGTTTTCCCTATTATGACAAATAAAATAAATATCTGTAGATTACGAGATGGCGTTCAGTGTTAAACATCACGCGTCATGTGATGTTGTACCTTAAGCACATGTGTGTTATTTTCTAAAAATATTTACAGAGACTGTGATACATGTATTGATTTTCAGTAAATAACATCGAAAGTTGACGAAATTTTCATAGCAAATGCGGAATAGCATCAACTTTTGACATCATTCATTGAAAACATCGTAAATTTTGTAAATATTTTTCGTGCAATAACGCACATGCATTTAGGTACAAAATCGCAAGGCTTGTCTCAAATATCTGATGTGGTTCAGACATCAGGCCAATGAGTACACGCACCACTGTTCTCGCAGCCAATCAAATGGTACTAAAGAAGGCTGAGTTTACAAACCCATGAATGGGCGGGAAAATCAATAAGTACGCTATACTTCACATATTGAATTGTTAGTAAACTAGTTTACTAAAAACTCAATATATGAACTATAACTATTCCGCTCAGTCTGTGAACGGACCCATGCTGACCAGTGCCTGCATTGTTTGGCATTTAGTCTATGGGTCGATATTAATTCTTCAAACTAACAGCATTGAT
The DNA here is from genome assembly GCA_029237695.1 of Conchocele bisecta. Taxonomy (NCBI): domain Eukaryota; kingdom Metazoa; phylum Mollusca; class Bivalvia; order Lucinida; family Thyasiridae; genus Conchocele; species Conchocele bisecta. Next base: position 49,404,355 of record CM055266.1, read on the forward strand.
CCATATCAAGTTGTATGCTGACAGGTTTCATCAGTCATATACTACATATAGTTGTTAGAATGTTTATGCTTGAAACCGAAATATGTAGTATTTGCTGTATCCCATGAATAGATTAAGTTGGCTTGCCATATTTGCGAAAGTCATATGGAGTCAATATTGTGTAATATTCATTCACAATTTCTTTTGTTAGTTCACTGAAACAATTTTCAGAGTCCTGACAGGAACAGAATTTAGTGTATGGCAGGCACGAGCGTGAACAACCGCATTTCTTCGACAAACATGGTGAGTCTGACACACAGGGATATCAGATCAGCTTTATGTCCATGGGTGCTACTGGTGTACCAACCGGTATGGTGATTGGATTCCATGAATCATCTTCATGTGACCAAGTAAATTCGGCAGGATCAATTTGTGGAGGGTTTGCATCCAGTGAGTGCCGCCATAGATACACCTGCAAGTGTGCACGCTTGACGTTTACAGAATATGCTGCATTCCTTGGTGGCAGAGATTTAAGTTTCGGCGCTGATGCCATGCTCCGACCCACTTTTGAGGACCACATCATTCTATGAGCCTCTGTGGTAGAACTGCACTGTGGAAGCCCATAGCCGTCGAGAAGGAACGGCGTCACCTCTTTAAGAACATGGGCAATATGCACTATGGCGACTCCGAGGTTTGCCAGCGTGTATTTTCCACTGCGTAACACGTGTAATGCTGATATCATTCCGATCCCAAAGAAACAGGCAACCGTGTCACACCCCGTTAGCCCATGCATACTGAGAAGATGTGGAACAATGTCACGATGCTTGGCATACGTTTCATTAATGTCAATTACATCGCGTCCTTTGGCCGGTGCTACCGTCATGACTTGACCAGACAGGTCATCGGAATGATGGATATGGAGAAGCATATCCCGTGTCGTCAGCAACAATGAGCGAGGATCTGAAGCTGATGTAAGAAGCTTGTTGTACAATCAGTGTATCTGCCTCTTTACGCATTGATCTCATGTCGTGTTTCTCAATGAGAACACCGTTGTTGACTTCAATTGGTACAGGTCAACTTCAGAGTAGTGTTAATAGATGAGTCTGGATTTTCCCAGATATCATTACATATCAGCTCAATCATTTGGGTCTTATTCTTTGTGAATGTCAAAACCACTTTCTGTGGTGGCAAACGACTTGATGGCCTAATATTAAATATTTGAATTGCCCTTTTTCTCGACGCACTCGTTTTGAGTCCTTCCCCATACCTATCAAACGGGAGATATACGTTTCATTGTTTCAGGTGACCTTCTCGGTATGTGTGGAATCTGTGTATGTTGTCCTGAACTGTCCCTGGGGAAGGCTACGGTACCATCCATACTATTGCGCAGACATCTCTGTAAATGGCATCTACATTAGCTGTTGCTTCAGATTGAGAACTGGTCATTTGGCTTCTCTGAGATGTCCTTTTATTTGATGGAGGATATGGTGCCAGTTCATAACAGAGAATCTCATCTGTGTCAATGCCAGAAGAGCTGGACTATAACGCCATTGCCCTAGCATTTACAATTTCTGTATCCATTATCTGTTCATCACCAACACTGATGTGCTTTCGAGAGACGGCCAATGTGATAACAGATTTTTTTTAATCTTCTGGTTCTCAAACTTGTCCATTTGCTGGAGTCCGAGTGAAACAGCTTTGTCAACATTAACTGTTTTATTTGTCACGACCTTGCCACTCTCGATATTTACAATTCCAACATTCTATGTATGCTGAGATTGGTCTAGGTGGTCGACGGAAGTATTGTTTTTTGAAGAAAACCGCGAATCACAGTTTCTATGAAAGGAAATTTGTAAATTCTCATCTGCGTTCCGTTATGATTACAATTCTCCGTATATCTTGATGGCATTTATTATGGAATGTGTTTGCGCTGGTCCAGTATTAGTGGAGCACGGGTCACTTTGTTGACATTCTGCGCCATATCGAAACTTGAATATACATCCTTCAAACATGATTAAAATTCATATAGTGTGGATCCTGATGATGTAGTTCAACGTCAGAGAATGTATCTCATCTCACGACACATAATTAAGGTGGCCTTCTTGAATGTCTACATGTGCTGGAATATGTTACACAGTTCATGATTCTATACACCAGTTATGTTCTGTCGATCCGAAAATAGAAACCGTGTGAATCGTGAGTCATATTATATTAGCATCCGTCCGCAGGACAATGTGATGGTTTTATTGTATATGGCAGACATCTTGGATTTTCAAAGGTGTGTTTCTGTTTAATTAAGGGACACAACATAAGGCTTATGACGTATTTAGATATGCAACTGAAAGGTTTTATCAATTCATTTTGTGTACTATATATCATCATGCCATTTTGTGTAGTATATATCGATGATAAACACTTTTGCACAATGCTGTATGTATATGGCGGCCATCTTGGATTTTAAATATGTTTGAATTTATTTTAAATGCACAGCAATCGTCATTATATATACACTCATATATGACAGTGCAATAATATAACACTTACTGTCCATTTTCTGTAAACTAAAATATGATTTCTCAACTTTATTAATATATGGTGGCCATCTTGGATTTCGCAAAATGCCCAAGGGTGACAACTCCACATCACCCGGGACATTATTACACATGCCCTAATCAACAATAATCTGAAAAGAAAAAAACTTTAACCGTGAATTTTGGGTCACCCGCCGATTCCTCCAGACTAATATACACGTGTATTCGTATGTACTTTACGATCGTGTTGCGCTTGGTTGGGTATATTGAATATGAATGTGTTTGACACACCTTCATGCAATATTTAGTCGACATGGCGTACTCGCGTCATTTCCAATATAAATGTTGGATCGATTATATATAGTTACCTGGATGTTGATTGTGGATATAAGTTAGACAAATATAGCTAGCTGTCTGCATATACTTGTGGTTGCATTTAATAAGGCTGGATACTGGTTAAAAGCTTAGATTCTCTGTGACACCAAACGAGCATGTGGACTGATTAAACAGGTGCGTAGTTGAGTGTGGTCGTGACATTAGGCTTACGACATTTGTGGCAAGTTTACTTCCTGATCTGTGATTATGGCAGGAGTAATGTGTGCATTGTTCGCATTTGTTTCTGTCCAGTTGTTGGATTAGGCTGACATGTTCCTGTAAGTCTAGATCTTGATCTGTGATTTTGGCTGGGGAATGGGGTTTATATGGCCAGTCTAACTCCTGATCTGTGTTTATGGCTGCTGGGGAGTGGGGTTTATGTGGCCAGTCTAACTCCTGATCTGTGTTTATGGCTGCTTGGGCATGTGGTGTATGTGGTCAGTCTAACTCATGAGCTGTGTTTATGGCTGCTGGGGCATGGGGTTTATGTGGCCAGTCTAACTCCTGATCTTATGGCTGCTGGGGCATGTGGTTTATATGGCCAGTCTAACTCCTGATCTGTGCTTATGGCTGCTGGGGTATGAGGTTTGTGTGGCGAGTCTGGCGCCTGATCTGTGTTTATGGCTGCTAGGGCATGGGATTTATGTGGCTAGTCTCGCATCTGATATGTGTTCATGGCTGCTGGGGCATGGTCATTATGTGGCCAGTCTAGTTCCTGGTATGTGTTTATGGCTGGGGAATGGGGGTTATATGACCAGTCTGTATCTGGCAAGTGTAACTCCTGATCTGTTATTTTTGCGACAGTAATGGGGGCTATGTGGCAAGTATAGCTCCTGGTCTGTGTTTATGGCGGCAGTAATTGCGATTATGTGGCAATTCTAGCTCCTGATCTGTGTTTATGGCTGGAGTAATGGGCATTATGTGGCAAGTCCAGCTACTGATCTGTGTTTCTGGCTGGAGTAATGAGGGTTAGTTATGTGGCCAGTGTACTTTATGGGATGAACGAAAACCCGATGTGATGATTGTTATCCAGTTGGATTTAGGATCTCTATAATATAATAAGGCCGAACACTCGCCATCTTTTCAACCAACGGAAATGATGTCATTCACCTTTGACTGTTTTTCTGGCGCACCTGCTTTAGCAGAGGTGCGACTAAAGTCGGCGCTTTTTCCGTCGTCGTCGTCGTCGTCCGCGTCGTCCGCGTCGTCATCGTCCGCGTCGTCCGGTTTTTTTGTAAGGCAAATGCGTTAAGGTTATTGTTTTTTTCACAATATCTCTTTAACCCCTTGCCAGACTTTCATATTATGTCACATCAATGTTTGTCTAGGGATGATGCTTCATTACGCACACCCCCACATCCAAATTCTCAAGGTCAAGGTCATTTATTTACTTTTAATGTTCACGGTTTTGAAACAGAAATGCGTTAAAGTTATTGATTTTTCACAATATCTCTTTAACCCCTTGCCAGACTTTGATAATATGTCACATCAATGTTTGTCTAGGGATGATGCTTCATTACGCAAACACCCACATCCAAATTCTCAAGGTCAAGGTCATTTATTTACCTGTAATGTTCACCGTCAAATGCCTCGGCAGGCGCGATACCGCTTCCGTGGCGGAATTATTGTGTGAGTTACCTTTTGCCCGGCTCGCTACATGTAATTGGAACGCGCGCGAAGGTCGGGAACCGTGCTGTTTATGGGCCGAGGTGTCGTAGGGCTGACTTGTCTTATGGCCGAGGTGTCACTAAAGCAATCACGAAACCAGTCCGTACTTCCGTTGGTTGAAACAAAATGGTTCACAGCCTACATGCGAATTAGTAAATTACAATTAGCGAGCCGGTATCGCATTTTCAAAGTACTCCCCCTGATAAAATCAGAAGTACTCCCCTCGATACACTGACGGGAGTACTTTGAAAATGGCTAGTCGGCCCATTTTCAAAGTACTCCCCTAAAGTTTCGATCAATCAACGCAGTTTGTATACGCGTTCAGTATATAGGATCTGTGTCTACATTGTTGGGCATTAAGTGCAACATTCATCATATGTCTTGATATATTCTGAGGGAGGAGTGGTTTGGAAATGGGTAAACACTGCCATTTTCAAAGAACTCCCCTAAACAAAAAGAACGAGTATGACGATGTGACGCATAGAATCAGCCTACGCGTTTATGGTATAAGATAAGCGTCTACAGCGTTGGTCATTGCTGTGCATACTTCCGTCGTACATGTACTCATGTATGAGATATTGAGGGGGAGTGGTTTGAAAATGGGTAAACACTGCCATTTTCAAAGTACTCCCCTAAACAAAAATAACGAGCATGACGATGTGACGCATATAATCAGCCTACGCGTTTATGGTATACGATAAGCGTCTACAGTGTTGGTCGATGTTGTGCATACTTCCGCCGTGTGTGTACTCATGTATGACATAGTGAGGGGGGGGGGGGTGGGGGGGGGGGGTGGTTTGATGGGGAAATGGGTAAACACTGCCATTTTCAAAGTACTTCCCCAAACAAAAAGAACGAGCATGACGATGTAACACATATAATCAGCTTACGCGATTATGGTATAAGATAAGCGTCTACATTAATGGTCGATGTTGTGCATATTTCCGCCGTGCATGTACTCATGTAGGAGATACTGAGGGGGGTGGTTTGAAAATGGGTAAACATTGCCATTTTCAAAGTACTCCCCTAAACAAAAAGAACGAGCATGACGATGTGACGCATAGAATCAGCATACGCGTTTATGGTATAAGATAAGCGTCTACAGTATTGGTCGATGTTGTGCATACGTCCGCCGTGCATGTACTCATGTATGAGATGCTGAGGGGGGTGGTTTGAAAATGGGTAAACACTGCCATTTTCAAAGTACTCCCCGAAACAAAAAGAACGAGCATGACGATGTGACGCATATAATCAGCATACGCGCTTGTGGTATAAGATAAGCGTCTACAGTATTGGTCGATGTTGTGCATACTTCTGCCGTGCATGTACTCATGTATGAGATACTGAGGGGGAGTGGTTTGAAAATGGGTAAACACTGTCATTTTCAAAGTACTCCCCTAAACAAAATGAACGAGCATGATGATGTGATGCATGAAATCAGCATACGCGTTTATGGTATAAGATAAGCGTCTACAGTATTGGTCGATGTTGTGCATATGTCCGCCGTGCATGTACTCATGTATGAGATACTATGGGGGAGTGGTTTGAAAATTGGTAAACACCGCCATTTTCAAAGTACTCCCCTAAAAAAAATGAACGAGCATGATGATGTGACGCATAGAATCAGCATACTCGTTTATGGTATAAGATAAGCGTCTACAGTGTTGGTCGATGTTGTGCATACTTCCGCCGTGCATGTACTCATGTATGAGATACTGAGGGGGAGTGGTTTGAAAATTGGTAAACACCGCCATTTTCAAAGTACTCCCCTAAACAAAATGAACGAGCATGATGATTTGATGCATGGAATCAGCATACGCGTTGATGGTATAAGACAAACGTCTACAGTATTGGTCGATGTTGTGCATACGTCCGCCGTGCATGTACTCATGTATGAGATACTGAGGGGGAGTGGTTTGAAAATGGGTAAACACTGCCATTTTCAAAGTACTCCCCTAAACAAAAAGAACGAGCATGACGATGTGACGCATATAATCAGCCTACGCGTTTATGGTACATGTATAAGATAAACGTCTACAGTGTTGGTCGATGTTGTGCATACTTCCACCGTGCATGTACTTATGTATGAGATACTGACGGGGCGTGGTTTGAAAATGGGTATACACTGCCATTCATGAATCTGTTTTATTACTCCACTCATAACCGTACTCAACGCTGACTACCATGTAACATATTCGTATTTCTAGAACACTGATCTCTGTTTTCTATATATTTGTCTCGTTATGACATTGACCTGCGTCTGCATTTTGCAAGCTTCGCTGTTACACGTGCCATTCAGCTGAGTAGTGCTCAGTCTGGGTTGGGTACAGACAGGGGTAATGTGTATATATGATTGTGTACTGTATAGTGATTTGTATGGCACACCGTTTTTGTCGCGCCTGCTTGCGGATAGCGAGACATAGTCGGCGTACGTTCGTCCGTACGTCCGTGTGTGCGGGTTTGCATTAAAGTGTTCGGGTACCCCCCTTATCTGTGCAACCGTTAGTCGGATTGACTTGAAACTTCATATACCTATTAATCATCATCTGTATTTATACCACACACATGCGACCCTGATGCCGAAGGTCAAGGTCAAATCACGTAGAGATTTACGTTAACGTTATTTTTGAAATATTTGCGTTAAATTTGCCTGGTACCCCTTATCTCTGCAACCATAAGTCGGATTTATTTGAAACTTTGTATACTTTTCTCATCATCCATATTTCCATTCCATAGCACATCCAAGCGGCCTTGATACCCAAGGTCAATGTCAAATTACAAGGTCCGGTACCAAATATCTCTGCAACAATAAGTCGGATTGGCTTTAAACTTCTTAACCTTCATCCATTTTTTATTCTGTAGCCCACCCATGTCACCTTCATGCCCAGGGTAAAGGCCAAATTACTTAGACATTTGTGTTAAAGTTTTTGAAATGTTTGTGGTAAAAATTGTTTTTACGGTGAAGTACCAATATCTTTGCAAACTTAAATTGGATTATCTTGATATTGCGTGACATATAGTGGCACTTTGGCGCCCATACGTGCGTCTAGATTTTCATTTTTATTCCCTATCCAGCACTCGTAGGGTGCGACATGCGGACCGCGACCATCTACATGTAGTACTATTTATTCCCGAAACGAAATATCTCAAAAGATATCTAGATTTGTGAATTAGGTATATTATTTCACCAATTAGACTATATATTGTTCCATGAATATATATCTTGTATTACAATAGAGATATCTCAATGTAAGATTTTAATAAGATTTCCATTGGTTCAATAAGAATAAGATATCTCTTCGATATTAATATATCTGTTTGACCATTCAAAGTAATAGATAATTATCTTGTTTCGAGAATAAGTAGTAACACGGCGTGCCATAGAGTTGTCGCGTGAAATGAACATGATTTGCTATTGCACATTTTCATTGTAGCGATTCGGTCAGCGTACTACATGTACCTACTTATGATCATAATAAAGTTACAAATGTATACATATAAACTGGTACGTGTAGCTGGGCTCGTGATTTATTTAACGCAATACACAGTACATGTGCACAGAACGGATATATATGCCATTTCTTATGTTTACATATGGGACGTTATATATGGAAAAAAATGAAACAACCTGTGCGAACTTCTTTTATCCAAATATGTTTACTAATGAAATAAAGGTACTACCAGGAGCGGAATATCTAAGGTTTGTGTTCCCTTATTGGAGCCCCATGTAATGTCAATGGAAATCAAACGAATAAATGTATAAAAAAAAGTTACTTACAAACATAATTTATATCTACATGTTTATTATATATTGGTGCTTGTCGTATTAGCATGAAAATTACACATTATGTTGTAGTTAGGAAATAATAGGCACAATGAGGTGTTTTCATGTACACATGTTATCATTGCACACCTGTTTGCACAGTGTGTTTACACGTGTTGCCATCAAATTGTGTTTGTTATTCGCAAACTACTGCAGTATGTCTCGGTTCGTTGCTGGAATGATACTTATATACATATACATTAAACGTGGATATGGAATATTTGTGTAGGTAACTTTATTTATTTTAGCTAGATTTCTTGTTTGATTTCCATCGACTTTGCAGCTCCAATAAGGGAACATCTACATAAGTCTAATATCGTATGACACTCACGGACACGAACTAGTATTATTGAAAATGTATTAGTTGATTTTTTATTTGTGATGCATGTTGTTTAGCGAGATATGCATTTTGTATATTACGTCACCCAAGTCTCTGTTTCAAATACACACTGATACATGTATATTCACACTGACGTGACATAAAAGGACAGCGGTGTGAAGTGAGCAGTGAGCAGTAAGTAGCAGTGAGATATAGCTCACTGCTGGCAGTAAGCGGCAGTGAGCAGTGAGGTGTGTTACACTGCTAGCAGTAAGCAGCAGTGGGCAGTGAGATGTGTCTCACTGGTAGCAGTAAACGGCAGTGAGCAGTTATATGCGTCTGACAATAATATAAACTAAGTACTTGCGTAAACTCTTCAGTCCGGACAATGTATATTTGCGTAACCTCTCTAAACCGGACACCACTGTAAACTATGTGTATGTAGGGAACCCCACTAACCCGGACATCACTTTAAACTAGGTATGTGTGCGGAACCTCTCTAAACCGTACACCACTGTAAACTAGGTATGTGTGCGGAACCTCTCTAAACTGGTCAGCACTGCAAGCTAGGTACATGTATGTGTGCGGAACATCTATAAACCGTACACCACTGTAAACTAGGTATGTGTGCGGAACCTCTCTAAACCGTACACCACTGTAAACTGGGTATGTGTGCGGAACATCTTTAAACCGGACACCACTGTAAACTATGTGTATGTATGGAACCCCACTAAACCGGACATCACTTTAAACTAGGTAAGTGTGCGAAACATCTCTAGAGCGGACACCACTACACGCTAGGTATGTGCGCGGAATCTCTATAAGCCGGGCACCATTGTAAGCTAGGTATGCGTGCGGAACCTCTCTAAACCGTACACCACTGTAAAGTAGGTATGTGTGCGGAACCTCTCTAAACTGGTCAACACTGCAAGCTAGGTATATGTATGTGAGCGGAACCTCTGTAGACGGGACACCACTGTAAACGCGGTATGTGTGTGTAACCTCTATAGACCGGACACCACCGCATTATAGGTATCTGAGTGGAACCTCTGTAGACCGGACAGCACTGTAAACAAGGTATGTGTGCGGAACCTGTCTTGATCGGACACCACTGCAAACGAGGTATGCGTGCGGAACCTGTCTAAACCGGACAACACTGCAAACTAGGTAAGTGAATCGTGCTGGTAAGTGGTGCTGGACCTCTCTTGACCGGACACCACTGCAAACTATGTATGTGTGTGTGCGGAACCTCTCTATACCGATCAGCACTGTAAAGTCGGTATGTGTGCTGAACCTCTCTAGACCGGACACCACTACAAGCGAGGTATATGTGCGGAACCTGTCTAAACCGGACACCACTACGGAACCTCTCTAGACCGGACACCACTACAAGCGAGGTATATTTGCGGAACCTCTCTAAATCGAACAACACTACAAGCGAGGTATATATGTGGAACTTCTCTAAACCGGACACCACTGCAAGCTATGTATATGTGCTGAACCTCTCTAAACCGATCATCACTGAAAGCTAGGTATGTAATCGGCACCTCTCTAGACCGGACACCAGTAGCAGTAAGCAGTAGTGGGCAGTGAACAATACAATATGGATGCAGCAATATGATCAAGCTTATAAATATAACTGTATAATGCCGGATATTAACTGTTCTAACTAAGTACTTGAGAAATGTTCTCCACAATAGCGAACATTGTAGAACGGTCCAAATATAAATTTAGTCACGCTTCGAACGCGCACAGAATCATGTATCAGTCGCGGATCCAGGATTTCACCAAGGGGGGGGGGGCACATGGAACGTGAACGAGGTATGCTCGTTCGTAGACTGAGTGGAGCGAGGGAGTTGGCTAGGGGGGTCCGGGGGCATGCCCCCCCCGGGAAAATGTTTGAATTGAGGAAGCCATTTTCTGCATTCTACTGCATTTTTTTCATATATTTGAAGATCATAATTCGTAAAAAAAAATTGCGATTTCTGAAGGGGGGGGGGGGGGTCCGGAAAATGTTTCATTCGTATTATCTCCAGCGAACATGCAATGGTTCTCGACCGGTACTTGCAGTGCAGTGTACAGTGTACACAATTTTAGATGATTTCACCATGTTCTGCATTGAATGCTGATGAAAGGAGAAACTTACTCAGTTTACTCAGTATTACGTGTAAGTGACACAAGAAATGTGATTAAAAAAACAATTAAACAAAAGAAAAAAATATGTTCGCTGGATGTGAACCCACGAACGCACCGGTCACAGACCTTCTCGCTACCCACACGGCTATATTGTTCACAAGAATAACCTTTGAAATTAAGAAGTATAAAAACTTATAATACAAAACAAAATGGCCTCGCTCAAATAATATTACAATAACATTATTAATTATGCTCAAAAGCAGAAACATTGAATATGATTCATAAAGCCTTGCAACTGTTTTATCTGGATTTCGTCACGAGGTAATTCTATGGTCTTGTCGTCAAACGGGTATTCAAACGAGCACTATTTGCTATTATGGCGTGGGTGTACGATGGAGCAAAGAAGCCTGGTACGATGTAGGCCTTTGGTGCTATTATGGCGTGGGCGGGGGTATTCAAACGAATTAGACTTGATACTGAAGCCTGGAACAGCGCGGCCACCTAGTACATGATGTGGGCCTAGTCCCCCCGTAATCGTTCCAGCATGTCTCCATGCCGGCTAGTGCTCTCAACTGTGCTTAGCGGTCAGCCCGGACACAGCGAACCTCACTGTTACTGTTATTTCAGCTTGCTGGTATTGAAACGAGTTAGGCTTGAAACAGAAGCCTGGAATAGCGCGGCCACCTGGAGTACGATGTAGGCCGAGTGCCCCTGTATGCGTTCCAGCACATCTCGCTTCCGGCTAGTGCTCTCACCTGTGATTAACGGCCACCCCAGATGCAACGAACGTCACTATTTGCTGCTATTATGGCGTGGGTGGGGGTATTCAAACGAGTTGGACTTGAAACTGAAGCCTGGAACAGCGCGGCCGCCTAGTACATGATGTGGGCCTAGTCCCCCCGTAATCGTTCCAGCATGTCTCCATGCCGGCTAGTGCTCTCAACTGTACTTAGCGGCCAGCCCGGACACAGCGAACCTCACTGTTACTGTTATTTCAGCTTGCTGGTATTGACACGAGTTAGGCTGGAAACAGAAGCCTGGGGAACAGCGCGGCCACCTGGTGTACGATGTAGGCCGAGTGCCCCTGTATGCGTTCCAGCACATCTCACTTCCGGCTAGTGCTCTCACCTGTGATTAACGGCCACCCCAGATGCAACGAACGTCACTATTTGCTGCTATTATGGCGTGGGTGGGGGGTATTCAAACTAGTTGGACTTGAGACTGAAGCCTGGAACAGCGCGGCCACCTAGTACATGATGTGGGCCTTGTTCCCCCGTAATCGTTCCAGCATGTCTTCATGCCGGCTAGTGCTCTCAACTGTGCTTAGCTGCCAGCCCGGACACAGCGAACCTCACTGTTACTGTTATTTCAGCTTGCTGGTATTGAAACGAGCTAGGCTGGAAACAAAAGCCTGGAACAGCGCTGCCACCTGGTGTACGATGTAGGCTGAGTGCCCCTGTATGCGTTCCAGCACATCTCGCTTCCGGCTAGTGCTTTCACCTGTGATTAACGGCCACCCCAGATGCAACGAACGTCACTATTTGCTGCTATTATATAACCATCCAAAAAAGAGAGCATAGCATTGTCAATGCTAGTATAGGATTCATGCCAATATAGGTACTTGTATAGGCCACATCATCATTCTGTAATTGCTGTCTGCATATATCGGGAAAAATACGGTATCCAAAATTCACAAGATTATATGTCTGTTGAGCGTATCTCTGTATTCAATCAGCTAAACAACATGTATTGCCATTGTCATCAATCTTAGGCAAAATGCGATCTGGTTACTGATAATGCGTCTGAACTATGGGTGAGATAAATCAAATAAATTGGTAATAATCACTATTCATGCGGATAACTATGTGAATTATTTTTGTGGAGCGCCGTGGCGTAATGGTTAGTGTGTCGGACCACTGATCCAAGGGTCGTGGGTTCGAACCTGACTAGCGGCGTGCGTTGTGTCCTTGAGCAAGACACATTATCCACACTGCTCCAGCTCACCCAGCATCTACCTCCGTTCTTTCTCCCATTCTTGGGAGACGGCATGCAAGGTCCTAGAGCCAGTGCCGCCGTTAAATATAAGCAAAAAAAAAAACAAAATGTGAATTATTATAATAAATACAGAGATGACAAACAGTCACAACAATTACAAAATGGCACATGGCCCATCAAACCAAATAACATTGTCTGAATCATAATGTTACAAGAACAATAGATGCCGGATTTAACCTCAATGTATGTACTTTTAACAATATCCGTCAATTGGATGTGTATTTAGATAAATGCGGGGTCGCATTTAAAAGAAGACGGTGGATATTGTTATGAACTGGAATTTGGTCCGACCCATACAGTAGCGAGCGGTGTGGGTCATGATGAGACTGCGCGGATGTGCAGGCTAATCTGGGTCTTCACATGTCTCAAAACAGTTGTGTTATTTAAGAGACAATCATTTAACACAGATGTCAACTTTATAATTATTGGTCGATTTCGGTCAATATTCATATCAGAATGAAAATTGGAAATATATTTAGGGAACTGTTAAACGTGGTTATTTGTTAAATTCATTATTTGGACAGAATGAGCTAATTCCCAATATACAAAAAAAGACAATGAAGAACACTTATGAAATCAAAATAAACAGAGTTACGAGACTTCAACCTCGTAATACATACATAGTTTACAGGGCTGTCCCGTTTAGAGATGTTCCGCACATACACGTGATTTACAGTGTTGTCCGGGTTAGAGAGGTTCCGCACACATAACTAGTTTGCAGTGATGTCCGGTCTACAGAGGTTCCGCACACATACCTAGTTTACAGTGATGTCCGGTTTAGAGAGGTTCCGCACACACACGTAGTTTACGGTGGTGTCTGGTCTAAGAGAGGTTAAGCACAACAACCTTGTTTATAGTGGTGTCAGTTTTAAAGCTTGCATTGGTGTCCGGTCTAGAAAGGTTCCGAAAACATACTTAGTTTACAGTGTTGTCCCATTTAGAGAGGTTTCGCACATATACCTACATGTAGCTTACAGTTCTGTCCGGTCTATAGAGGTTCTGCACACATGCCTTGTTTACAGTTGTGTCCGGTATAGAGAGGTTCCACACATGTACTTAGCTTACAGTGGTGTACCGTCTACAGATGTTCAGCAAAGATACCTAGTTTACAGTGATATCCCGTTCAGAGAGGTTCCGTACATACACGTTGTTTACAGTGGTGTCCGGTCTAGATAGGTTCCCCACACATACCTAGCTTGCAGTAGTGTCCCGTCTAGAGAGGTTCCGCACACATACCTAGCTTGCAGTTGTGTCCGGTTTGGAGAGGTTGCGCACATATACCTAGCTTGCATTGGTGTTCGGTCTAGAGAGGTTCCGCACAGTGCTGTCCGGTTTAGAGGTGTTCCGCACATACATCTAGTTTACAGTGGGGTGTCCGGTTTATAGAGGTTACGCACATATACATACCGGTCTAGAGAGATTCCGCACACATACCTAGCTTGCAGTGGTGTCCGATTTAGAGAGCTTCCGCACATATATATAGCTTGCATGGTGTCCGGTCTAGAGAGGTTCCGCACACATACGTAGCTTACAGTGGTGTCCGGTTTAGAGACGTTACGCAAATATACATTGTCCGGTCTAAAGAGTTTACGCACGTACTTAGTTTACATTATTGCCTGACGCATATAACTGCTCACTGCCGCTTACTGCTAGCAGTGACACATCTCACTGCCCTACTGCTACTTACTGCTAGCATGAAACACACCTACTGCTCTCTGCCGCTTACTGCCAGCAGTGAGATACATCTCACTGCTACTTACTGCTCATTGCTAACTTCACACCGATAAGCTTGCTGCCTAATCTGATGCCACGCCACACTGTAGACTTAGTATTTTTAGAATAATTACACAGGTTTGACTTTGTGACTGCACTTGTGTGACTGAAACACGATATTATCTGCATTCATCAGATCAGTATCTGGTGCCAGGCGCCATAGCTACAATAAAAAAAACACAAGTAAGAGATCGACAGGAAATTGCATACTACAATTTGGAAGACTAAACAATGTTGACAGCCCACTGCACCCACACACCCCTCCCAACCGACACACACTAGCTCGCTAGTCATTTAGTTTCCGTTCATAAGTTAAGCCTCGTTTCATATGCTGGGCTTATACAGCCATATACATAAGTATACACCCCACTCGTTATCATTTTGAAAAGGGGAAATGATGATGACAATGTAAATGCGTAAATTATTCAAAAGTCTAAAATAATTTCTTAAACACACAGCTTAGTATATTTTTGGGGAGTACTTTGAATATGGGCCGACTAGCCATTTTCAAAGTACTCCCGTCAGTGTATCGAGGGGAGTACTTTGAAAATGGGCCGACCAGCCATTTTCAAACTACTCCTGTCTGTGTACCTGAGGGGAGTACTTTGAAAATGGGCCGACTAGCCATTTTCAGACTACTCCCGTCAGTGTATCGAGGGGAGTACTTTGAAAATGGGCCGACTAGCCATTTTCAAACTACTCCCGTCTATGTACCTGAGGGGAATACTTTGAAAATGGGGAGTACTTTGAAATTCCTACACCGGTCAAAGGTGAATGACATCACTTCCGTTGGTTGAAAAAATGGCGAGTGTCCGGCTTTTTTTTATTATAGAGATCCTAAGTCCAACTGGATAGCAATCATCACATCGGGTTCTCGTTCATTCCATAAAGTGCCTATGCTATAGTTACCTTTAATCAACGCGGAACAAATAACATCGTCCGCTGTTGTTTGTTCTTCATCCTGGTTGTTGATGTATTTCTCAAGAATGACAATTGGTTGCCGTATATACTTTTTGGCAGTAACAGGAAGAGAACATATATACTACATGTAACTAGCTTAGATAATCTCAGCTATACGGGTGACTTTTACTATTTCATCTGTCTTTTATAGTATCTGTATCTTTATAGCTGAGACCCGGCCATTATAAAATATGGTCATTAAAACAGCCCATTCTGTCCTCGTGAATAAAACGTGAATAAAGGAATACTCAAGGTCAACATACATGTAGGTATATTTACATGTGTATTATTGGCCGGTGCAAGTTATTTTAATAGGTCTGCAAAGCATTAATTAAACCGCTCTCTCATCACTAAATGCCAGGACAGAATGATCATATTTTATAATGGCCGGGTCTCAGCTATAAGGATACAGATAATATAAAAGACGGATGAAACAGTAAACGTCATCCGTAAAGCTGAGATTATCTAAACAAACACGTATTCAGCACGGACTACATGTAACTATGTCGTCCGGTGTAATTGAATTTGGTATATTCTTAAGATAAACATGTTTTGCCAGCACATGAGAATCATCTCCCAATGGAGATGATTTTCATGTGTTGACAAAACGTGTTTTTATTGAGACGAATAGGTCACGGCTAGTTGGTCACTTCATACATTCACGTCCAGCAAATAGAGTTACTGCACTGTATATATTAACTCGAACAGGGAGACTGTATTTATGTTCAAGTACAGACAACAAGGTGCATGATCACCTGGTTACAACAACAACCACCATGGCTGAAAGTGTTGAAAACGTCCACTCCAATGTAAGTATTAGTTGATATTTTCCTTAATATGCACCGGATTTTTATGAAATATGGCGCAGCAAACGCATGAACTTCATGAGCTGCATTTGGTGGTCTCGTGAGTTCGGCACATACTTATGTCGTTTTTGCGAACAATCGATTTCCGTGTCAGTAAACACGGAACTCCATTCTTCGCAATAACGACAGAAGTTTGGGCCAAAGTACAGGGAGCACCAAATGCAACTTATCAAGACGCGTTTGATGCGTCATATTTAATCAAAATCCGTTGCATAATAAGGACAATATAAAATGATATGTACTTTGAATCTGAGGCGCTTCTGGAAGTTTCAGTAAGTGTTGTTGTTGTTGTTGTAACCACGTGAATATGCACCACCTTGGACAATGTGGATCCACCAAATTACAACATCACCGAATATATCGCAATACAAGCAACAGCAGACGATATAATGTATACCTTCAGATTTACAAGAGTTGACGACATCCGTTTTCGCGGCAACCGAACATGTCGTCTGCTGGCGGACAGTTTCTGCTTCTCCTATGGAAGAACTTCACTCTCCAAAAGAGGAAAAAATGTGTGACGGCGTTCGAGATAATAATCCCACTGTTTTTCGCCTTACTTTTGCTCTTGCTTCGCATCAGCGTTGACTACAAGCCAGTTAATAACGTGACGACATGGGACAGTTTTCTGCCGAACAATCTGTCGTACGTTCCTTTCGACAAGACCCAACTTCTGTTTACACCCAGCAATAATCACACTGATGCGTTGATGGCGACCGTGCGGAATGCCACCGGAATGACCACAGGTGGGTACAGTGAAACCTATCTAAACCGGACACCCTGGGATGTCCCAAAATATTGCCTTTTTAACTTAGCCATTTGTTCTTCATTTTTCTATACATTTCTATATACGGTACAGAGATTGTGTACACAACTCCTCCGAAACCGTTCAGTCTTTATGGCGAAAAAATATGTTTTAACAAAAATATCACCTTTTTAACTTAGCCATTTTTTCTACATTTTTCTATACAATTCTATATACGGTACAGAGTTTGTGTACACAACTCCTCCGAAACCGTTCAGTCGATCGTTCTGAAACTATACACACGTCTTCTACACATATTGAAGATGTGCACCTTGGTGTTTTCATGTCGACAAAATATTTTTTAACAAAAATATCACCTTTTTAACTTAGCCATTTTTTCTACATTATTGTATCCAATTCCCTATCATTTCTACTTTACACTCTACTTTTCTATCTCTGCCTAAATTAGTATACATGTTTAGCACAACGAGATGAAGAAATAATGCTATAGACTTTCAAATTCTTATTAATGTTCCTTGCCTTGGTGACAGCTTCACATTTCTGCATCTTCGCTGTCTGGCCCATATTCGACGGGCGTATTTTGTGACTTGCGGCACTCTTGTTTTATAATTGTTTAATATTACCAATTGTAGAAGTGCACACTTTCTTAAAGGTGCCCACTCAGTAGGCACAAAATGTTCTTTATGGGAAGTAAATAAGTGTATAAGTGTGTCACTATTTCACCAGTTCTAAAAATTACGAGTGCCCGCTATACATATATAATCATTTAATATTTTTTATTGTACTGATAGTGACGCGCGGTGGTATCAGGCTATTTTCATATGCAAATGAGGCATGA
The DNA here is from genome assembly GCA_029237695.1 of Conchocele bisecta. Taxonomy (NCBI): domain Eukaryota; kingdom Metazoa; phylum Mollusca; class Bivalvia; order Lucinida; family Thyasiridae; genus Conchocele; species Conchocele bisecta. Next base: position 49,422,444 of record CM055266.1, read on the forward strand.
TATTTTTTAATTATTTATACTAATTAAATGCGTCACCTAAACAAATAATATTTTCAACAGATTATCAAGTATGATCATTGCATATCAAAAATAAATACGGATAATAAATAGTAATGTCCGTTAGTATTTTAATGAAACACGGTTATCGCCCCTGATATCAGTGTGTACATTGACGTCAGATGTAAACTGTATAATAATGCCAATAAATACGTGGAGTAATGGTGAATGAATGTTTATTTTGCAAGAAAATGCCTCAGAGTATGTCACTGATATAAAGAATATGTTGTACCTACTGAGTGGGCATGTACCTTTAAGAGAACATACAATACAAATGGCGATTGAATTCTTACAAGGGAGACAACCTGCTAAGCTGACGAGTACGTCGTTTCATTGGCTAAGCTATCGCGTGCGCACGCGATAGGGTTTTGCGTGCGCACGCAATAGCTATCGCATGCGCACGCAAAACCTATTGCGTGCGCACGTGAAAGTAAACAATATTTCCATGTCCCCTCTGTGCCACCGTACAAACACGCCGGATAACCGATTGCAAAAGTCACTCTTCCATGTGTTACATTAAAGAGATCAGTTAAAGCAACCCTCGCGAGAGGTTATGTAGCGGGGTAGTAATCTTGTTTCTAGTCTATGGACTATACATAGCTTAGCCTATGACAATTAATTGGTGGATGTGGTAACTTTTTTGTAATGGCCATTTTCGGAGACTTCAGCCCGACTCTCATATTTAAAGAATGGCAATTCACATTTTTGTAAAATGCGATTTAATGGCAATAATTAACAGCGGTAAAGGGACATGAACGGTTCTATAGTAGTATGCCGATGCAGCTAATTTACTCAGCTGTGATGTACGGAGCACCGCCGGTGACATGGATTTTTTTTTATTAATTCGTTCCCACGAAATAACAATTCGTTCCCTCAATTTAACAATTCGTTCCTTAGAATTAACAATTCGTTCCCACGATATAACAATTCGTTCCCACGTATTAACAATTCGTTTCCGTGGGAACGAATTGATATTTCGGGGGTACAAACTGTTAAATTGAGGGAACGAATTGTTAATTCGTGGGAACAAATTGTTTAAATTGAGGGAACAAATGGCTGTGATAATGTAATAAATTCAGTATAATAAAAATTAATAAATTTATCCTAAAATTGAAATTCTCCCTCAAAGTATACTTTGCTAGATAAGTATACTTTCCAATGTTGGTGAAATAGGATACGTTTCTGAATATCTGTTGACAATCACAACTCGCAATCAACCAGTGGCCCGTTTCACTAAATTTCGTACGACTAAATTGTTCGTAAGTGCAAACTTACATGTATGATAGTCTGTAAATTGCAATTGACAGCCTATGCTCAATAAATGTAAATCTAATACTTGTTTACAAGAAAACATTGTTAAGGTAGAATTAATTTTATATTTACTAACATTTTAGTCGTACGAAGTTTAGTGAAACGGGCCCCAGTTACTGCGAACAAACCATCTTTTCAGCTTTAACTTTTGGGTGCAAGTCTATTGGAAATTACAGCTCTAAAATGCAGTAGAAACGCTGGAAATTGCATGTAGAAATAAAACAAACTTCCGGGGGAGGACCACCGAACCCCCCGACTAACGAGAGTGGATACTAGTCAACACCCCCCCCCCTCTCTGCAAACTTCCTGACGACGCCTACATTTATGGTTTATGGTCAGGTATACAGTGGATGACATGGCCAGACATATATAACCAACACCGGATGTTGCGACATGATAGTAATATAATATACGAGATGTACACCGGATACATATTCATGATATTAAGTTGAACATACAGATATTTCACACTTGCTGCCGAACATAACGTTACACTGCTGAATTAATTTCTGTCGTCTGCTGTTTATTTTTTATTTTCTGTTTTTCTCATTAAAAACATGGTTTGGCAACATTTTATTTCTTACGAACCCATCGGACCTCTCCTGACGACGTCCTTTCAATCTGACACAGTCACCGTGTCTTTAATGACACGTGCACCTTTAATGACACGTGCACCTTTATAGCTACCGCAATTTATCCACCACGAATTATCTTGTCGTGGTATCGATTTATAAAATTCTTCTTCTGTTTAATTATGTTAAGCAGTATATAAATACCGTAACGACTGTTCAAACGTATGCTACCGTTAGTAGAGCCTCTCTAAAACATACATCATGGGAGGTTCCGGGGCGTCTGGGGCCGTTTCACAAAACTTCGTACGACTGAGATGTTCGTCAGTGCAAAATGATGATAGTCTTTGAATTTCACATTAACAATGTTTTCTTGTAAACAATTATCGGATTTACATTTATTGAGCATAGGCTGCATATGCAGCCTGTGCTCAATACATGTAAATCCATGGATTGAAATTTACAGACGATCCTAAGATTTCACTTACGAACATTTTATTCGTACGAAGTTAGTGAAACGGGCCCCAGGTTCGTCTGGGGGCCGTTTCACTAAACTTCGTACGACTCAGATGTTCGTCAGTGCAAAATGATGATAGTCTTTAAATTTCAAATTAACAATGTTTTCTTGTAAACAAATATCGGATTTACATTGATTGAGCATAGGCAGCCTATGTTCAATAAATGTAAATCCATCAATTGAAATTTCCCGACGATCATTATTGTGCACTGACGAACATTTTAGTCGTACGAAGTTTAGTGAAACGGTCCCCAGGTTTAGAGATGTTCCTCTGTAATTATGGCATATGAGTATTAAGTCTAACACATTCAGTGGGTCTGGTATAGCGATGCTTCACTGCAGTGCTGGGGCCCGTTTCACTAAACTTCTTACGACTAAAATGTTCGTAAGTGCAAATTTAGGATCGTCTGGAAATTTCAATAGACGGCTTTACATTTATTGAGCATAGGCTGCATATGCAGCCTGTACTCAATAAATGTAAATCCAATAATTGTTTACAATAAAACATTGTTAATGTGCAATTTACAGACTATACTAATTTTGCACTTACGAACATTTTGGTCGTACGAAGTGGGCGCCTGGTGAATGAACACTCAGAGCAACATATACAATGAAACCTCCGTAAACCGGACATCTTGGGAGGTCCTCAGGCATCTGGTTTATCGATATTCCACTGTCATTCTGGGGGCCGTTTCACTAAATTTCCTACGACTAAAATATTCGTAAGTGCAAATTTAGGATCGTCTGGAAATTTCAATTGATGGGGACCTCACAGGGTGTCCGGTCTAGACAGGTTTTATTGCAGTACATTTTTTGCACATGTTGTCTCTTCTTTATTAATTTTTGACGAAGCGGCGCGTTGTTCACCAAAAACAAAGTCTCACATTTCACAACTGGGACCGCGGTATACAGTGTACATGATAGTATAATTTTCCCAACAGAGTTCACATATTGCTAGTATCTGACACATATTACATAATACGCCATAGGATTCCCATCTTCGTCAACACGTAATTTATTTGTATTCAACATTTAAAAAAAAATGTTCACGGACCACATATAGGACTGACATATTGCGTCAATTGACATAATATAACAAATTCGGTTTTGAAAAAAATAATTCGCTGGTCGCAGAGGCAATGCGCGCTTCTTGCAACGGTTGGTCGCATATATACATGTACAACACGCAAGTATCACCTGTCATCTGACTATTGTTGCAGCTACGGCTTAGTTACCATGGCTACCAGACTTATATGAATGAGGAGTGATCAAACGGTTTCTGGTCGCCATTATCAATAACAGTACCAGTTGCAGTTGTATTCAACAATGGCAGTAATGCTTTTTTATGCAACACCATACTATTATTGAATATCGCTAAATACAGTGGAACCTCTCTAAACCGGACACAAAGAAAACGCAAGTGATCTTATTTTTTATGAGTTTCTTAGCCATTTATCTCAGGTGATAATGTCTGTTCGTGATCGCATAGCAGACACTTATGGCTTGGAATGATCAAAGGTCTCACGGGACAGCTCGCCGCTAGCTTGCGGAAAGCGCGATATAGTCGGCTCTTTGGCGTACGTACGTACGTACGTACGTACGTGTGTCCGGTTAAAGTTTTTGGTTAAAGTTTGTTGATTAAAGTTTTTCGTTATACTATATCTCTGCAACTGCTTCGCCCATTACCTTGAAACTTCACATGGGTGTTTATCATCATCTATATTTTCACTCTACCCCCTACCGTGCGGCCCCTGTGCCCAATGTCAAGGTCTAATTACTTTGAAATGTTTGGTTAAAGATTTTGGTTAACGTTTTTGGTTAAAGTTTTTCCTTATACTATATCTCTGCAACTGCTTCACCCATTAGCTTGAAACTTTACATGGGTGTTTATCATCATTGTCAATGCCCGCTTGCGGAAAGCACGATATAGTCGCCACTTTGACGTACGTCCGTCTGTCCGTAAGTCCGTGTGTCCGGTTAAACAATTTTGTTTTAAGTTCTTTGGTTAAAGTTTTTCCGTCTACTATATCTCTTTTGTTAGTGTCCATGTCTCGCCCCAAGGCACGACATGCAGGCCGCGGCCATCTAGTATAAATACTTCACTACCCACCCTGCAAGTTACACCAGTGTGCCTAGAAAAATAGGTTTATGAATATTTATTGACTTTGGGAGGCTTGACTCGGTACATCTTTTTTTTAGAGTATTTCATAATTCTACGAGGTACTGTTTTGCGTCAGACTTTAAGGTATTTTTCGGGCATTTGTAGCGAAATTTTGAGGTGGTTATGACCCCGCTTTGAAATAGTTTTCAAGAAATGCTGTGGTGTCACAAGTGATATAACAAGTCATAATAAAGCGCCTGTGCCTCATATTTTCATGAAATCAAATTCAGTCGTGTTGAAACTTCTGGCCCAAAATAGGTGGGTGGGGTAACCTTGTAAACAATTAAATACAGTGTATACACATCTGATGCGGTTACTGCATTTTAATTGTGGCGCGCGATTTGTATTTCATTGCGAGTATTTTTCAATATTTGTCGCAAGAGCCTCCTTAACTGATTATGAGAAACGGTGATTTTTATATGTCACCCAACGCCCTCAGAAAAGCAGTGGATTTTGGCTATTTTCAACCGTCTCGTGATGCCAAAGGCCCGATTTACTGTGAAACCTCTCTAAGCCGATTTAGAGAGGTTTTACTTCACATACATTGTATCCTCATATGAATTTGTAATGTATCAGACTATCGTCAGCAGCAAGAAAGAACATAATATATTATTACCCAACTCCCTATATAAATTAATATTCCATAGTTTTGTCTAATTCCCTGGGTTTTGACGTGCCTGGGCAATTGTTCCGTATGCCTGGGGAATGGTTCCGCATGCCTGTGGAATAGTCAAAACTATGTTCACCCCCCCCCCCAACCCCCCACACCCCGAAACTCCTGACGTCATGATTTTTTGTCGAATATTACGTCATAAAATTAAACGTAATTTAGATTGGTCTGTCGACGCGCCCGGCCAAATGTACGTTTATTGTTATTTCATGGTAATTCGGGGAACAGTAAAAACGTATTGCCCCTCGGCGATGTGGATGACCTGATGCCTTCGGCCTTAGGGCAATAGTGTCTCGGGTAGTCCACAGCACCTCGGGGGCGATAGTTTTGACTGTTCCCCGAATGACCATGAAATAACTGTCTACTATCTACAATGTTCATGTGGAATTCGTTTGTGGCCAGAATAATTGTGACCAGTGTATAGCCACACCAGTCTGTGCACCCGTCATGATTCGAGCAAGCACTATAGCACGTTATCAGGCTACAGGAGAATATTATTGATCTGTAGCCTATTTCACCAACATTGCAAAGTATACTTATCTAGCAAAGTATACTTTGAGGGAGAAATTTTAAATTTTGGCTGTGATAATGTAATACATTCAGTGTAATAATTCTGCATACTTTTAAGCATCAAATATATGCAGTGGTTAGTTCTATATGAAATAATGCATTTTGGGAAAAATAAATGATTACTCCCTCAAAGTATACTTTGCTAGATAAGTATACTTTGCAATGTTGATGAAATCGGTTACAGGAGCTCCACTGGTAAAAAATTCCATAAGCCCAATATCTCCAGCCACAGCCACAACCATTGTGTTATTTTGACAGTAACCGGTTATACGTCCACGACGAAACTGATCAGCGCTTACAACCTGAACTCGTCGGACAATGTGTGGGGGGCAGTTATGTTCGAGGGCGACTTCAGTAGCGGGCTGCCCGCGCAGGTCTCCTACAGCATCCGCATACCTGCCATTGACTGGGGCGAGGAAGAAAAATGGTACACCGAGTCGACCTTCCCGCTGTTCGCTACCACGACGTTTCGTTCTGAAGAGAAGGAAGGCGGCGAGCCATGTATGTATTTAACTACAGTTGAACCTCTCTAAACCGGACATACAGGCAGTCTGTGTATCCTTAATTTGATGTGTTTAAATGGTGTATATCTATGATTATAATGCCTGTTCAAGTTCGCAAAGCACAGCCGCATGCTTTGGCATAGTCATATCTACAGTGGAACATCTCTAAACCGAACACCATGTGGACCTCCCAGGGTGTCAGGTTTAGAGAGATTCCACTGTATATTTCAACAAAGCAGTGGCGTAGCCAGCTTCTTGGATCGAGTTTAGAAATGGGTGCGAGAGCATCCGTACCAGGAAAACAATATTGATTTCTACATTCAATTTCCTCGATGAGAACACATGATTTTAGGGGATGCATTCGCACCACTTGTATCCCCACCACTTGGCTACGCCACTGCCAAGACATGGGTCGGTTAGCGACAATTCGGGTTTTTCACGTGACGTGGCGAAAACGTGAAGACGCGAAATTTCTAAGCAATTTGAGGGGTCAGTGGAAGAAAGGGCCAAAACCTATAAGGGGCGTACATACAGCCTCTTAAACCTGCCCAAATTTCACGGCTATATAATCAATGCAAAAAGATTATGTTTTGATAATATTAAATTATAGCAAAATTTAAGAATGAGCCTTCTTTTTACATGTATTTCCTAAAATTTGGTTAAAAATTGATTTTATTACGAAAAATGATTTCTCTATGGATATTTAAATGTAACATGGGGAAACAGAGATGGAGAACCTGGAGAAGGAAACATGGAAATTGACTCTGAAAGCTACGGAAGGTCATATCCACCATAATTATATTTGGCTTGATGCTTGTGTCACAGGGTGACATTTTATAACATAAATCCCTTATCTGTAAGTTGGTTAATTTCGTTTAATTTTACGATTTGGATAAAATGTATGCGTTTGTATCGTCTCGTTTTGTAATATGTTGTCAATTGTCCGGTTGCATGTATGAGGCTCCTGCAGGAGTATGTATGTATGCACATAGTGTATGAATGCTCAAAGGACTTTTATTATCCCATATCACGCCCCATTGCATGTCCACCCACTAATCCGTTTCACGCACCAGGCATTCCGACCGGCAACGCCATCTTGTAAGCATTAATTTAGTAATATAATGATCTTATAGTTTTTCACTTACGTGAAATTATATTTAGTTACTAATTTGATATTATTGGTAAGAGGTTGTCGATTGAATACATGTGATATGTCATGCCTTTGCTATTGCACTACCTCGCAGTCTGCTCAGGGTTTACGCTGTTTGCAATAAAGAGTTGTGCTAAGATTTATATCTGTAGTATGTAAACATGTAAACGTGTTAGGTGTTGGTGGGTGGGGTGTATTCTATTTCTATACAATCCTTTGTTTAATGTAAACGGTTACTTTGGTGGGCTACGATGACTGACACTCCCTATTGAGTATCTTATTTAGTCGCTAGGTTACGTCAGACATCGTACCATACATATGTTTACATGTTGAGCCTGATTAAATGCACAGGGAATTTATCAAACTGTAAACTTATAGAACCCTGTGTATTTATTTCAGGTCACCTCTTCTTTGTCCATAAAAAAGAACTCACAGCCTTTGCGTGTTTATAGTATTTAACCCGTTAGAGGTAGAACCCTGTGATACTTGCTGGCTGATGACATTTTAAGTTCTATCCGTCTTATTACAATTATATGTGGCTTGATGCTTGCTGGCTGATGACATTTTAAGTTCTATCCGTCTTATTACATTTCTATGTATGCGGCTTGATGCTTTATTCATTCGTACTGTTTCAATGCGTTTGTGTTGATTACATTATAAGTAGCTTGATGCTTCACTGGTAGTGACATCCGGAGTTCCATTATTGATTATTGCATCGCTGTTTTGCTATGCTTGCTAAGCCACGCCCCTTGACAATAATAATTGCAACAGTAATTTGGGAACAACCATTATGACGCCATGTGCGCTGCAAGAACTTAAAATAGTTCTCCCTAAAAGTATTTAATATGCTGGTACCTGTCCTACAATGCGTTGCTCTCTAAATTGGTTCCAAGTCCCTAACGGTGTTGATGTAGATTGATGCCGCCTTTTCAGTTGCGCCATGTTTAGGTTAAAATACACCAAATAGTTTTTACTGTATACTTTAACCGAATCCCAGCCAGTCTTTTCTACTTTCACTATTCGTATGGATGTTGTGGGACCAACCTCGTCATGCCAGGCGCGGATCCAGGATTTCGGGTTAGGGGGTTAGGGAGAGTGGGGGGGGGGGGGGGCGTAACTATTTTGCAATACTTGAATATATTATCGAACGAGCGTAGGATTGTAGTTCATGTTGTTGTTGTTGTTGTGGCTGTTGTCAGATGATGCTGCTGCTGCTGCCCCGTGTTTATTTTTTGGCTGCACCCCCAATAAACAATAAATTCACAACGCGAACGTAGAAACGTGCCTTGTAACTTGTAAAATATCTTTACTCGACGAATTTTATGGGCGCGCGCACCGCCGGTCCGCACCGCCGCACCGCCTCCCCCTAAATCCGCCCATGTATGTCCCCCAATATGTTTTACATTATGTCTTTTCTTTTAAATGCTTCAAAATGATGAAACTGGTGTCAATTTCTCTAACCTTAAACCTAGAGTGCTACATGCCAGGTTATACTATAGGGAGACATGTTTTTCTTTATTCTTTCAATCTGAAATTTTGCTGGCAAAATTAACATTGATTTACAATTACCGGACGTACTAATTGACATTATTATACTTTTTATATCAAACGAGAAATGCCAGTTTGATATCAGGGGCGATAACCGTGTTTCCTTAAAATGATAACGGAAGCAACTATTTATTCCATTTATTTATTTTCTGATGTGCAATATCATACTTTATGATATATCGATACAAATATTTATTCAGCATTTAGTTGATATAAATAATTTAAAAATACTGCATCATTTGCATATGGAACTAGCTTGATACCACCGCGAGTCTCTATGAGTACATTAAAGATTACTAAATAATCTGTGTAACTGGCACTCGTATTTTTTAAAAGTGGTGGACTAGTTGCAATTATACACTTATTTTATTTCCCTAAAGAAAATGTGTTCCTACTAAATGGGACCCCATCTTCAACACTAATTGGTTTGAGGTCACTGACACAGTTTACTTGCAAATCTTGATCCATTACTACCCAGTTTCACTTGAGGTACACGTGGGGGTGTTGATCATGTGATGTAAACAGAGTTTCCGTGGCCAATGAAAAATGTAAACAATATTGGGGGACATGACGAGGTTGGATTGTATTTTCTTAGGAATAAGTGAACCTATTGTTTATTTCATGCAGAACCAGTACAAACCAGGCTGGCAGGTCATTGGTACAAGTAGGTCCCACAACATCCATACGAATAGTGAAAGCAGGAGAGACTGGCCTTATTGGATGGAATTCGGTTAAAGTATATAGTAAAACTATTTGGTGTCTTCTAACCTACGCTGTGATAATTTGTGGGTGAAATCTTACATCAACACCGGCATTGGAGGTGTGACTTGGACAGCCAATCAGATGTCGGACTATAATTTATTAGAGGGGAGAATTACTTGAGCGGACAGCAGTGCCATCTGACGTCATATTGACGCACTACTAACCCATATATTGCTTGCATCATTCTGCTTGTAGCTTGATGCTTTCTGCTTTGCGGCTTTCCGCTTTCGAACTGTAGCTTGATGCTAAACTTCCTGCGGCTTTGTCCTTACTGCTTTCGGCCTTATTGAAAGTGCTAAGTGCTTTGTTCTTATTTTCTATTGCAAATGCTTAGTGCAATATAACAGTATAAGGACGTATCAATAACTGTAATGTAAATAAGACGAATTAACAAAGCAATAAACAGTCATGGACTATTTAAGAACATCAAGTCACATGAATTATGGCGGATATTACCTTCCATAGAAATCGGCTAGATAGCTTGGAAATGATCTAAGAAACTAAACATGAAATTTTGAAAATCGGTTCACTATTTCTAAAATTAGAAAAATATACCCGATGTTAAATCCCCCATAGATCACGATTGGCATCTTAAACTATGGTTTGTGTCCAAACTAGGGTTTAGGCTTTGTATTGGATTACGATCTCAAAACGGCAGTTTCTGGCAAAATGAACAAACCATTGCTCAAATTGGGGATTTGGGGTTGCGCCTAAACCATGGTTTTAGGACTCTCAAACTGGGTTTAGTGAAATTATTGTGCATTTGGCGAGCCCAAACAACTAGGGTTTGAGGAGCCTAAAAAACTAGGAGTTTTCAGCTCCACCAAACCTGGATTACGTAATTGTTGTGCATTTGGCTTGACATACTGACTGATCAGTGAATCATGACTTACAGTTTCGGGTTGCTATGCCACTCTCTATTAAACGTTGGTCTCCATGGTTACTAGAAATGTTAGACACCGACATTAACTTCATAATCATATTAGTCATGTGAGGAAAATATGCATCGCATTTATTTAATAACTACACAACTAGGTAACGTATGCATGACGTGCAGTATGACTATGAATATTGAGTTGGGTTACTAAAGCCATTAGTTGTATTGTCTCAATATGTGGCTATGATTGGAGACATTGTAGGCTTATGGGAGTTGTGATCAGTGTAGCTCCAGTAGCCCGATTTCCACCAAACATTACAAAAGTATATTTGTATACTTTTGGAGGGAGTTTTAAATTTTTTTTTCATTTTTTTTAAAATAAATTTATTAATTTTTAGCCAGGTTTTTTTTTGGAAAAAATCCAGGCTATTGGATTGGCGAAAGCCGGCGGGCGGGCTGGTGGCGGGCGGCGGGCGGCGGGGCGGGCGGCGGGCGGGCGGGGGCGGGCGGCGGGGCTGGGGCTGCGGGCTGCGCGTGGGGCTGCGGGCTGCGGGCGGAGGGCGGCGTCCAATCAATGTTAATGGTTTTCGTGTTTGTTTGTCCATTTCTTTGTTACTGTACCACCTAGGACCACCAAAACTTTTCACAGCTTCATAATCAAGGGGTGCCCACCACATATCACTATGCAAAATGTTACCTTTTTTTGAACTTGACCCATTTTTTTCCGCTCAGTCGACTTAGCCATTTTGAATGTTAACTTTTCGCGTTTTACAATGTTTAAGTTTTCGTGTTTAAGTCCATTTCTTTGGAACTGTACCACCCTGGGACCACCAAAACTTTCACAGCTTCAATAAACCCAAGGGGTGCCCACCACATTACTTAAAAACTATCTAACATGTGACCCCATTTTTGTTTACCTTCACCTATTATTTCTACGTAATTTGACTTAGCCATTTTAAACGTTAACTTTTTAACATACGTCTGGTTTTAATGTTTTTTTGTCAAGGTCAAATTATTTGAATTTTTGTTGTTAAACTTTTTTCGTGTACTATATCTCTGCACAGCTTCACCCATTACCTTGATACTTCACATGGGTGTTTATCATCATTGTCGCGCCCTGCTTGCGGAGGAAAAGTGCGTTATCGTCGGCATTTTGGCATACGTCCCGTCCGTACGTCCGTGTGTCCGGTTAAATTTTGTTTTGGTTAAGTTTTTTCCATCTACTATATCTATTTTTTTTTAGTATCCATGCCTCGCCCAAGGCCCGCGCGACATGCAGGCCACGGCCATCTAGGTCTACAAAAAGTGGGTTTTTTTTAAATTATGTTTATTCCAAGTGGTCTATGCTTGGAAAAAAAAAACCCTGGCCTTTCGTGGCTTTACCTCGTTTCTTTTCTTTGTTATTATACTGAATTTATTGCATTATCACAGCCAATTTTCATATATAATAATTCTGCATACGTTTAATCATCAAATATATGCAGTTGTTAGTTTTATATGAAATAATGCATTTCGGGAAAAATAAATGATTACTCCCTCAAGTATACTTTGCTAGAAAAGTATACTTTGTAATGTTGGTGAAATCGGCTACAGATCAAATAGCACACTCATGTAGCCTGATAACAATATATGTACCTTGTTAGAAGCAAGGCGGGTGTTTCGTTGATGTAATGGCGGACAGCGCAAATGCTGATCAGACTGTGCGCACAGGCTGATCTGGATCGGCTCTGGTCGCAAAACACATAAGGCCCATTCCGGTTAAAGTGTCTGATACTATCCGAGCCATTATAAAACTGTTGAGAAGGCCAAACCACACGCAAACGTTTATTTCATACATGTATTCCTCAGATGACCCTCTATCATGCTGTAGCAAATCCATGACCCACCTCCCACCCCTTACCCCAAGGTCAAGGTCACAAACATAGCATGTTCATAAACTTAACGTTGGGGTAAATGTCTTATAACATCTGTTTCCTTTCATGGAACGCCTTGATATTACATACATGCATTCCTCAGATGACCCTCTATCATGCTGTAGCAAATCCACGACCCACCACCCAACCCTTACCCCAGGGTTAAGGTCACACACTTAGCACATTCATAAACTTAACGTTGGGGTCAATTTCTTATAACATATGTTTCCTTTAATGGAACGCCTTGATATTTCACACATGCATTCATCTGATAATACCTTATCGTGCTATCGCAAATCCATGACCCACCGCCCACCCCTTACCCAAGGTCAATGTCACAAACTTGGCACATTCATAAACTTAACGTTGGGGTAAATGTTTTATAACATCTGTTTCCTTTCATAGAACGCCCTGATATTTCATACATACATTCTTCAGATGACCATACATCATGCTGTTGCAAATCCATGACCCACCACCCAACCCTTACCCCAGGGTCAAGGTCACACACTTAGCACATTCATAAACTTAACGTTGGGGTAAATGTCTTATAATATCTGTTTCCTTTCATGCAACGCCTTGATATTTCATACATGTATTCCTCAGATGACCCTCTATCATGCTGTATCAAATCCATGACCACCACCCAAACCTTACCCCAGGGTCAAGGTCACAAACTTAGCACATTCATAAACTTAACGTTGGGGTCAATTTCTTATAACATCTGTTTCCTTTAATGGAACGCCTTGATATTTCACAAATGCATTCATCTGATGATATCCTATCGTGCTATCACAAATCCATGACCCACCGCCCCACCCCTTACCCAAGGTCAAGGTCAAAAACTTGGCACATTCATAAACTTAACGTTGGGGTAAATGTCTTATAACATCTGTTTCCTTTCATGGAACGCCTTATTATTTCCCTCTATCATGCTGTACCAAATCCATGACCCACCACCCAACCCTTACCACAGGGTCAAGGTCACAAACTTAGCATGTTCATAAACTTAACGTTGGGGTGAATGTTGTTTCACTTCTGTTTATTTACAGGGAATGCCTTCATATTTGCTACATGCATTCATCTGATACCCTATCGTACAATAGCAAAGCAATGACTCACCTCCCACCCCTTTCCCCAAGGTGAATGTCACAAACTTAGCACATTCATAAACGTAACGTTGGGGTAAATGTCTTATAAGATATGTTTCCTTTTATGGAACGCCTGGATATTTCATACATGCATTCCTCAGATGACCCTCTATCATGTTGTATCAAATCCATGACACACGACCCAACCCCTACCCCAGGGTCAATGTCAAAAACTTAGCACATTCATAAACTTAACGTTGGGGTACATGTCTTTATAACAAAACTGTTTTTACTTTCATGGAACACCTTGATATTTCATACATGCATTCCTCAGATGACCCTCTATCATGCTGTAGAAAATCCATGACCCACCACCCAACCCTTACTCCAGGGTCACGGTCACAAACTTAGCATCATAAACTTAACGTTGTGGCAAATTTCTTATAACATCTGTTTCCTTTCATGGAACGCCTTGATATTTCATACATGCATTCCTCAGATGACCCTCTATCATGTTGTATCAAATCCATGACCCACGACCCAACCCCTACCCCAGGGTCAATGTCAAAAACTTAGCACATTCATAAACTTAACGTTGGGGTACATGTCTTATAACAGCTGTTTACTTTCATGGAACACCTTGCTAATTTCATACATGCATTCCTCAGATGGCCCTCTATCATGCTGTAGAAAATCCATGACCCACCACCCAACCCTTACTCCAGGGTCACGGTCACAAACTTAGCATCATAAACTTAACGTTGTGACAAATTTCTTATAACATATGTTTCCTTTCATGGAACGCCTTGACATTTCATACATGCATTCCTCAGATGACCCGCTATCATGCTGTAGCAAATCCATGACCTACCTGCCACCCCTTTCCCCAAGGTCAATGTCACAAACTTAGCACATTCATAAACTTAACGTTGGGGCATATGTCTAATAACATATGTTTCCTTTCATGGAACGTCTTCATATTTCATACATGCATTCCTCAGATGACCCTCTATCATGCTGTAGCAAATCCGCAACCCACCACCCAAACCTTACCCCAAGGTCAATGTCACAAACTTAGCATGTTCGTAAGCTTAACGTTGGGGTAAAAGTTGTGTAACTTCTGTTTCCTTACAGGGAACGCTTTGATATTTCATACATGCATTCATCTGATGATCCTCTATTGTGCTACAGTAAATCCATGACCCTCACCCCTTTCCACAAGATCAAAATCATAAACTTAACGTTGGAGTAAATGTCTTTTTATAACTTCTGTTTCTTTACAGGGAACGCCTTGATATTTCATACCTGCATTCCTCAGATGACCCTCTATCATGCTGTAGCAAATCCACAACCCACCACCCAACCCTTACCGAAAGGTCAAGGTCACAAACTTAGCATGTTCATAAACTTAACGTTGGGGTAAATGTTGTGTAACTTCTGTTTCGTTACAGGGAACACTTTGATATTTCATACATGCATTCATCTGATGATCCTCTATTGTGCTATGGCAACTCCATGACCCACCCACCCCCCCCCCCCACCCTTTCCCCAAGGTCAAGGTCACAAACTTAGCACTTCATACATGCATTCCTCATGTGAATAGCTATCATGCTGTAGAAAATCACCAACTTAGTGCGTTGATAAAGTTAACGTTGGGTTAAATTTTGTTTTACTTCTGTTTTCAGGGAGCGCATTGATATTTCATACATGCATTCATCTTAATATGCTATATTATGCTATATGAAACCCACGACCCACGTGCACCTTGCACCACTGACCCCAATGTCAAGGTCCACCGCACGCCCCTTAACCCAAGGTCAAGTTATATAATATTCATGTTTGTTTATGCAACTGTGCCAAGTTTGAGTGAAGGCTGCCATCAGGCGAGCTTCGTTGTCTTCTGACAACTCTTGTTACATTTGGCTCTTTTGTTACCTGGGAGTTGAATTGGGTGATTGCCCAATATAACAGTATTAAGATTATTACTGATCCTACTGCCTTTGTGAGGAGGCCAAGTGATTCTGGTGTGGCGAGGACCTGGCATCAGATCAGGATAATTCTGATTTCAGGGCTGAATATATAGGTTTTTTTATTGTAAATATTCAGTTCTGATTTTGGGATCCCCTCTTTTGTACATGAACTTGAACATGTACATGTACTTGTACAGTATATATGGGATTTAGAACTAAACGACCCGCCTGAAATGACGCTGTTGATAGGCCGTTAAGCCCCAACTAACAAACAAACAAACAAACGTACGAAAATTTCTATAAATACACTTACACATTAGTGTGATTAATTAATGTTATAATTTTCTATCTACGTGCAGGGATCATTACATCGGAACAAACACTAACTATTTCATTTAATGGGCTGCTAATTCGACTTGTGTTGTACATTTTAGTTTTGCACTTACGAACTTCGTCGTGCGAAGTTTAGTGAAACCGGCCCCTTTGATTGAACGAGCACACATGTATGCTGATCAATACACTGCCACCTACTCTTAATATTACAAATATTTGTCAATATCTTGATTTCAAAATGCATGAATAGTGTGCCGGAAATCAAGCAATTTGATTGACTAAGCCTGATCTGTGCTATCAGGCTCAGACAATCAAATTGCGTGATTGCGAGTTGAGATTGCCAATAGATATTCTGAAAGGTAAGATTAACGTAGGTGGTTGTGTATCTCTGCTGATTATGAATGGTTGAAAAAAGCGACCAGCATAGCTCCAGACCGTACACTAAGAGGGCATACACTGGTCGCAATTTATACATGGAAGCACAGGTTGAAGTAACGGACCATGGCATATTAAAGGTACATGCCCACTCAGTAGGCACAAAATGTTCTTTATATCAGAGACATCATCTGAGACATTTTCTGGCAAAATAAACATCCATTCACCATTACCACACGTATTGATTGGCATTATTATACATTTTATATCAGCCGTTAATGTACACACTGATATCAGTGGTCGTGTTTCCTTAAATATTAACGGACATTTCTCTGTATTTATTTTTGGTGTGCAATGATCATACTTTATAACCTGTCGAAAATATTATTTTTTTCAGGTGACGTATTTAATTAGTATAAATAATTAAAACATATCATGCTTCATTTGCATATGAAAATAGCCTGATACCGCCGAGCGTCACTATCAGTAAAATAAATAGTACTCAATGATTATATATGCATAGCGGGCACTCGTAATGTTTAGAACTGGTGGAATAGTGACACAATTATACACTTATTTAATTCCTTTAAAGAACATTGTGTGCCTACTGAGTGGGTATGTACCTTTAATACATTAAATATACCAGAAAGCATCAATAAGTGAAAACAAATAGCTAAACAAATATTTACTCCTTCCTATCACATATACCGTGGTAGGGGGGAGCAAATATTTGTGTGCGTGATGGGAGGGAATGCATATGGGCCGCGCTCTGTTTTTCGATTTGCATTATTTTACATTTTCTGATGCGGACACAAAATTCTGAAATGGAAATGCAATTATGTTTAATAGTTTTTGTTTTATCTCACTTTTTGTAGCACCAAGTGAATCACGCACGAAAAAAAACGTAACGTCATCGAGAAAATGACGTTATTGAAACGGCGACGTTTGTACAATGCAACTCAACAGCCTACAGTAGAAATGAGTGTTCATAGACTCATTGACTGTGCTTGCTGTAAACTGTATTTGCTGATAAGTTGCACTAAATTTATCTACATGTGTTTGTATGTATACTATCAAACATTCATAGAATAAAACTATGATATGTACATGTAGTGAAACAAACGCACAACTATCGATTTTAAATATATAATTAGCCGACCTGTGGCTTCGTAATTTGCCACCATCGCCATAATAGATTCATATACGTGTGTCGTCAGAAAGATACATTGTAATTATTTCAGAATTGACGTCATTTACAGTTAATTATGACGTCATGTATTGATTTAGACAATACGTCACCAAAAACCAAAAACCAACAAACTAAACGGCATTCCAGGTGTTGGAAATTGTAAATTATATTCACATCGTATTGAAACAAATGCATTTTATTTCTGTAGAAATGAATGACTGGAATTTGGATTGGCCTATGGCTGCACATATCAATGACTTCAGTGCCCGATGGGGTCTAGAGGGTAGTCGAACACCCCAGGCATTTTTAAACAAAATAAAAATCGACTGTCCATTCCTCGACTCTCGGAATTAAATTTACATCTCAGAAAGCGGGAAGAACATTTTCCTGTGTAGCCAATATGACTGACGGACTGGCTAATGTACATGTACTCCGTACTAGCAGGTAGCAGGTCTGTGGGAAAATGCTGCGCCCTGACCCCCACTCCCTCGACAGGCCACTACCGCCACTGCCGGGAAAATGTGGAGATGTAACATACATGGTTGTATAATTGTTACATGTCCCGATAAAAATACCGGTAGTATATTATCTCGTCGGGAATAATTAATTTGAAAATGAAATGTGCAATTTAGTTTTGTTGCTAAAAACAAGGGCGGATTCACGTAGGGGAAAACCCGGCACCCCTCCCCCCCCCCCCCACCCCCCCCCCCCCCGCCACCCCTAAAATAAAATTTGGCGAGTAAATATATTTTTGCGCCATAACGCAGCAAAATGGGGTGTAAATATCAAACATATTCCGGAGGGCATACTGTCGGGCCCACCTAACAGTCTCCACAGCTCCACTTGGTCGACGAACATACGATGCTAGTTCGAAAGTATAGTAAACTATTTCAATTAAGAAGTCCCCCCACCCTAACCTGAAATTCTGGATCCGCCCCTGAAAAGCACCATGGCGTACGTACATGTATTTGCATAAATGCACACTATAACACAGTCAGTGATTTACACACTAAATTTGTTCCGATCACAACATTGATTTTGTTGAAATGACACTCCACACCCTGCGACTATTGTTCGAAGCGGCTCATTTGAATTTAGACGCGTTTAATGTGTGCATGTGCGTTTGCTTTATATTATTTACACGCACGAACAAAGCACGCAGAAGTGCATTATTTAGTACAATATGTAGTACAATGTAAGTAAACTAACAACAATCTGTCAAAGTCGGACTTCTTAAATGTGTAAATTTTGGAGACCTGTGCATCTGTGCAATCTGATCAGTGTCTGCAATGATTTACAAATATACTAGTAAAATTACTATACATTCATATAACCATATTTACAAGTGGTCATTTTAAAGAATATTTACATTGTTATCAAACGGCAATCGTACGGCTGATTCAATGTGATATTTTTGAAAGTCGCTAAATATTACGTGAAACCGTACACGTAAGTGGTAGCAGATACATATATAAATCAGTAGGCTACGTCCTTGGTGGCTACAATTATGTATTACAATCATCATGATTATTGTGTCGCAGTAAATATGCACGTGATTCAATACCAACACACTAAATACTAAAACATGTTTGGCCCAGTGTCACCATGGCGTATATTTTGGCACTATCATAATTATACACCCCGCAACGAGTTGTGGGGTGGGGGGGGGGTATACTTGAGTCAGGTTGTCCGCCTGTCCGTCCGTCAGTCCATCCATGCTGTGTCAAATCCACGACCGTCCAATCCCCGTTGATCCAAAGGTCAAGGTTACATACTTAGTATGTTTACACAACAATCAGAGAAATATTGTTATAACTATTTCCTTCATCTATGCTATTTCCACATGCATTCCAGTAATCTTCCACCCAGCCGGCCAAATCCATGACCGTCCACACCCGCGATCCAAAGGCAAGGTCAAATACTTAGTCTCTTTACAAAACTAACATTCAAGAAATATTATAACTTCTATTTCCTTACATCTAATAAAATGCTTAATATTTGCACACTGCATCCTCTAAGGCTCTACTACCATGCTGTGCCAAATACATGACCGTCTAACCCCCGCTGATCCCAAGGTCAATGTCAAATACTTGGTCGTTTTACAAAACTTAACATCAGAGAAATAAGTTATAACTTCTATTTCATTCACTGAAAATTCTTAATATTTCACTCGTCTATTCCTCTAAGGTTGTACTATCATGCTGTGACAAATCTACGACTGTCCAATCCCCCGCTGATCCCAAGGTCAAGGTCACATACTTAGTTTATACAAAACTTAACATCAGAGAAATATTTTATAACTTCTATTTCTTTCATCGAACATTCTTAATATTTCATGCATGCATTCCTGTAAGGCTCTACTACCATGCTGTGACAAATTCCCGCTGATCTCGACGTCATGGTCACATAGTTAGTCTCTTTGCAAAACATAACATCAGATAAATCTGTTATTACTTCTATTTCCTTGCTCGGATCTGCTTCACATTTCACACACGCATTGCTCCAATGAACCTCTACCACCCTGTGACAAATTCACGTTCATGCCCCTCCCGCTAAGCCCAGAGTCAAGATCACAAGCCCACACACTTGGAAAATTTACATATTTTAGGGGTATCTGGGCCCACGCGTGAGGTATTTCGTAAGCCTTGCTTACTGACCGATCTAGTTATACATCTGTGATGCGCTTATTTTTCTTAAAATTTCCAAATCGTATCTTTATGTTGATTTTTTAAACATTCGACAGGCGAAACAGTAAATTAAACGAATTAAGCCCTGTGCCCAGTTATATTTGTTACATAATGCTGATTCTGTGATGGTGTTACCTGGAAATTACCGGTTGTATGGTTATTTAGTTTCAAATGTCAGGGCACAAGTCGTCCATATATTATAAAAAATAATCGACAAAATCACTACTTGTTTCCTTGAAGGAAACCGAAAAAAATAGACAACTGTCTGAACCACTATGGAAACAACTGTCTGAACTGAACCACTATGGAAACAACTGTCTGAACCACTATGGAAACAACTGTCTGAACCACTATGGAAACAACTGTCTGAACCACTATGGAAACAACTGTCAGAACCACTATGGAAACAACTGTCTGAACCACTATGGAAACAACTGTCTGAACCACTATCAGTGACTATGGAAACAACTGTAACATTCTGCTACACGTATCCAGCATTAAAATGTTTGTGAGCCACAAATAGTAAAACGTACGGTTATAAATAGGACAACGTCCACTTATTGCAATGACGCAACTATTTCAAGTGTCAAAATCAGACGTGACGTTGTTAAATTTAAGTTTGCGACGTCATTTTCAGGCTTCCATGACGTTTTGATTAAGGCTGGTTTTCACAGAGAGTAGCCCATATTATTTAACTGATTTTTAGCTCGACTATTCGAAGAATAGTTAGAGCTTATGTTCTCACCCCGACGTCGGGATCTCCTCTTGAATTACTTAGTTAATTCCCCTTGATTATGTTTTAGTCAAGCTTGTATATGGAATACTACTGGCCCTACACCCACCATACTTGGACAACTTCATCTCCTAGTGATGTAAATCAATAACCCCTGATCTATATTTGACCTTCACCTACATTTCCTCTTGAATTACTTAGTTAATTCCCCTTGCTTCAAGGTTTTTAGTCTTCCTTGGTTAAGGTTTATAGTCAAGCTTGTACATGGAATACTATTGTGCATCCAGACACCATACTTGGACAACCTTTTCTCATAGGTATGTACATCAATAACCCCTGATCTATATTTTCTACATTTCCTCTTTAATTACTTAGTTAATTCTTTTGGTTAAGGTTTATAGTCAACCTTGTATATGGAATACTACTGGCCATACACCCACCATACTTGGACAACTTCATCTCCTAGTGATGTACATCAACAGCTCCTGATCTATATTTGACCTTCACCTACATTTCCTCTTGAATTACTTACTTAATTCCCCTTGGTTAAGGTTTTTAGTCAAGCTTGTAGATGGAATACTCCTAGCCCTACACCAACCATACTTGGACAAATTCATCTCCTAGTGATGTACATCAACAACCCCTGACCTATATTTGACCTTGACCTACATTTAACCTTGAATTACTTAGTTAATTCCCCTTGGTTAAGGTTTTTACTCAACTTGGTTAAGGTTTTTACTCAAGCTTGTACATGCAATACTATTGTGCATACAGACACCATACTTGGACAACCTTTTCTCATAGTGATGTACATCAATAACCCCTGATCTATATTTGACCTTGACCTACATTTCCTCTTGAATTACTTAGTTAATTATCTTTTGTTAAGGTTTTTAGTCAAGCTTGTATATGGAATACTCCTGGCCCTACACCAACCATACTTGGACAACTTCATCTCCTAGTGATGTACATCAACTAACCCTGACCTATATTTGACCTTGACCTACATTTAACCTTGAATTACTTAGTTAATTCGCCTTGGTTAAGGTTTTTACTCAACCTTGGTTAAGCTTGTAGATGGAATACTATTGTGCATACAAACACCATACTTGGATAACTTTTCACCTTCACCTACATTTAACCTTGAATTACTTGTTTAATGTTTATAGTCAAGCTTGTATATGGAATACTCCTGGGCCTACATCAACCATACTTGGACAACATCATCTCCTAGTGATGTACATCAATAATCCCTGACCTATATTTGACCTTGACTTACTTTTATCCTTTGATTACTTAGTTATTTCCCCTTGGTTACGGATTTGAGTCAAGCTTGTATATGGAATACTCCTGGGCATACAGCAACCATACTTGGAAAACTTCATCTCCTAGTGATGTACATCAATAACCCCTGACCTATACCTGACACTGACCTACATTTATCCTTGAATTACTTACTTAATTTCCCTTCGTTAATGTTTTTAGTCAATCTTGGTTAAGGTTTTCATGCAGGCCGCAGCCATCCTGTTTGTCAAGCTATGTGTACATCGAAAACCCTCGTAGTCGAGCTACAGCTCTTGTTTTCTCTTATTGATGCTTTTTGGTATACATTGTATTTAATGTATTTATATACCATGGTCCGTTACTTCAACCTGTGCATGGAAGATATCTCACTGCCATTAGCAAAGTCCAACCATCCATTGTGAAGGTACATGTATGCATGGTAATACATTTCTGCCACCTACGTAATCTTATTCACACGTTATATGTCGTCTTAAGTATATACTTATCGTTTCATGTCGATTTAACCACTGGTCAAGACGAAAACAATTGGACGAGATAACTAACAAAAAAGCTCGTCAAAACGTAATACTGCTCACTCGTGTCATCCAGTTTTACATGAGTGTTTGATCTCAAAACATTGAAACTTTAACGCGTAATTGCCACTTACACGGTCACGTGGTTTTCTCGAAGTGACACCGTTTCTGTAATACGTTTTCCGATGGGACGTAGCCTAATGTTTCTAAAATTTATTTTCTTAAAAAGTCTTCCTCACCAAATACGATGATTTGTGTGTTTTATGGTCACACTAATATGAGGTTCGACAATGTCTAACTGTGGGTAAATGTTTGCCGTGTCACGAGGGATCTGTTTGAACCCCAAGGCCGTAGCACACGGGTTCAAACTGTTCAAACGTTATTGTTACCTTTTCGTTGGAAATATCGTGTAATTTTAGCTTATATGTAGTACTTTTGGTACTTTGATAACCCGTTACATTCAAATAAACGTCATGGGACACATGCATTACGTATATTGTTTATAGGTGTTGGCTTGGCCCCGGAATGAGCATTGTCTACAGCCATGGTCAAACAGTACGCGCTGTACGTTTGAACACGGCTGTGAGCGGTGTCAAACAATGGCAGTCATGTAACAATATTCTTTCCCGTGCAGATTACGCTCACACTGGTTTCTTGACGCTACAGTATTTCTTGAACAAGGCGATAATTGAGACGCACGAGTCCGGGGTCAATATCAGCACAGACTACAAGGTGGAAATAGCCAAAATGGCGTACCCAACGCACGTGAACGACGCAATGATTGCAATCCTACAGCAGAATCTCCCGTTTTACATCTTCCTTAGTTTCATCCTGAACGCGCTGCAGATAACGAAGAACATCGCGTACGAAAAGGAAAAGAAGCTTAAGGTAACGTACCTGATACTAATGAGACACGCCATGCGAGTTTGTACCTTCGGATATAGTATGTGCGTAATTTCATTAAATACGTTTACAAAATTTACAATATTCTTCATAAATAAGGTCAAAAGTTGACAAACTTCTCAGAGTACATGCGAAATAATTCCGCATGTACTATGAAAATGTTGTCACTTCGGACTCCAATTACGTAAACTATTGTAAAGTTTGTGAACGTATTTCATGACATTACGCAGATGTCCGAAGGTATAAAATGACATGGAGTGTGTCATATAATCTTAGTACTGTAAAACCTTCGAGGGCCTTTACAATACTAAGAGTCTGTGAACTACAGCAGACAATCCCAGTCAGTTTGACTTTTATTACCAGGGCGTGCGTCGTCAGCGGAGGTTCGATGGGTACGTATGAACCCCCTTTTTAGAGACAGCATACATTAAATGAGGTCCGCGGTAGCCATTTTCAGTGTTGAATGAGTAGACATTATATTACTAAAATGCCCTACTAACAAAGCAGAGTGAATCGACGCTAAACGTATTGCAATATGCCAGCTTTCAGAAATATATTTCTTTAATGGACATAAAACTCTTTTACCAGGAGCTAGTTGTTGTCCAAACATGGCAGGATTTGGCTTCTAGAAATCAAAATATTTCCGGCGCTACGAAACATTCGAAATATGTAAGGATTACAGTCTTCGGTTACTTCAAAGCTGATAGTCGAATCCCCTTTTCAAAGATTCAGGGGGCCGTTTCACTAAACATCGTACGACTAAAATGTTCGTAAGTGCACATTTAGGATCCTCTGGAAATTTCAATTCATGGATTTATATTTATTGAGCATAGGCTGCATATTCAGCCTATACTCAATAAATGTAAATCTAATAATTGTTTACAAGAAAACGTTGTTAATGTGGAATTTACAGACTATCATAATTTTACACTTACGAACATTTTAGTCGTACGAAGCCCCTGGTGACGCCCATGTATTAGCTTCCATAGACCCTTGTAGATAGTGAAGTAACAGCAGCCAAAGGAAAAGTAGCTATGATGACAATGAATACCATAGAACCTGTCTAATTCGGAGATAAAAACACATATAGTATATTGGTATATTGGACTATATATCGAATTCCCTCAACTCACTGCAGATAGTGACGAACATCGCGTACGCAAATTTAAAGCTAGGGTTCCATATATTACGTACAACATTTTCTTTATGGAAATATAATACTTGTATAATTGTGAAAATATTCCACCAGTTATAAAAAAAACACGAGTGTCCGCTACACATATATAATCATTCAGTAATCTGTAATTTACTGATAGAGACTCGCGGTGGTATTTTCATATGCAAATGAGGCAGGATATATTTTTTAATTATCTATGCGTCACCTGAATAATTTCTTTATAAACATATAATCAAGTATGATCATGACACATCAACAAATAAATAGCGAGAATAAATAAGTGTTTCCGTTATCATTGTTAAGGAAACATGGTCATAGCCCTTGATATCAAACTGGAACATAGCGTTTGACATAAAAAGTATCATACTGTGAATTAACACGCCTGGTAATGGTACATCAATGTTCATTTTCCAGAAAATATCATATCTAAAGAACAAAGGAAAACAAATTTCGCCATCAATTGCATTCTGGGATGTGGGACTCTAGCTTTAAAAATCAGCTGACGGCAATGCAGTTGGCCGACACTGGATCTGCACTATTCGATAGTCCATCAATGAAACACGCGTCATGCTTTTAACGCTAAAGTAATTCGAATAACCAGGGGCCCGTTTCACCAAACTTCATACGACTGAAATGTTCGTAAATGCAAATTTCGGATCGTCTGGAAATTTCAATTGATGGGTTTACATTTATTGAACATAAGCTGCGTAAGCAGCCTATGTTCAATAAATGTAAATCCAATAATTGTTTACAGGAAAGCATTGTTAGTGTGCAATTTACAGACTATTATAATTTTGCACTTACGAACATTTTGGTCGTACGAAGTTTAGTGAAACGGCCCCAAGGACTCTCGATCTCCTTTCCAGTACACAACTGCCTGTGTTAATCTTGCCCATGTGTCAACGTTTCTGAACATATATTGAGAATCCCAACTCGCAATCAAGCAGTTGTATTGGCCGAGCCTGAGCTGTACCACGTACCACAGCTGAGGCCCAGCCAATTAGCTGATTGATTGCAAACACAACATTCAAGTAGTTAATTATAAAACAATTGACAGATAGTGTCAAGATTTGCGCAGGCCGTGGCGTATGTTGTTTACATTAATTTCCAATCAGCTCTTAAGGGAAGCACATTTAATACATATTATTTAATAGTACATCATTTTTATGCCCCACCACGATAGTGGAGGGGGCATTTAGTGTTCCCCTTGTCCGTCCGTCCCGTCTGTCCGTCCGTCCGTCCGTCCGTCTCCGTCCGTCCGTCCGTAACGTCACTAAACTTTAACGCTCGGGTAAATGTCTCATAATTTCTTCATCCTTCGACCTATCTGCTTCATATTGCATATACACATTGCTCTAATGGTCCTCTACTGTCCTGTGCCAAATCAACATTCGTCCTACCCCCGCCAAGCCCAGGGTTAAGGTCACATACTTAGTGCTTCAAAAACTTTAACGCTCAGGTAAATATCTTATAATTTCTGTTTTCTTTCACGGATTAGCTTCATACTTCATATACGCATTGCTCTAATGGTCCTCTACCGCCCTGTGCCAAATCCACGTTTGTCCTGCCCCCGCCAAGCCCAGGGTCAAGGTCACATACTTGGTGCTTCAAAAACTTTAACGCTCGGGTAAATATCTTATAATTTCTGTTCCCTTTCACGGATCAGCTTCATACTTCATACGAATTGCTCTAATGGCCCTCTACTGCCCTGTGCCAAATCCACGTTCGTCCTGCCCCCGCCAAGCCCAGGGTCAAGGTCACACACTTGGTGCTTCAAAAACTTTAACGCTCGGGTAAATGTCTCATAATTTCTTCATCCTTCGACCGATCTGCTTCATATATCCTATACACATTGCTCTAATGGTCCTCTACTGTCATGTGCCAAATCCACATTCTTCCTGCCCCCGCCAAGCCCAGGGTCAAGGTCACATACTTGGTGCTTCAAAAACTTTAACGCTCGGGTAAATATCTTATAATTTCTGTTCCCTTTCACGAATCAGCTTCATACTTCATATACACATTGCTCTAATGGTCCTCTTCTGCCCCCTGTGCCAAATCCACGTTCGTCCTGCCCCCGCCAAGCCCAGGGTCAAGGTCACATACTTGGTGCTTCAAAAACTTTAACGCTCGGGTAAATATCTTATAATTTCTGTTCCCTTTCACGGATCAGCTTCATACTTCATACGCATTGCTCTAATGGTCCTCTACTGCCCTGTGCCAAATCCACGTTCGTCCTGACCCAGCCAAGCCCAGGGTCAAGGTCACACACTTGGTGCTTCAAAAACTTTAACGCTCGGGTAAATGTCTCATAATTTCTTCATCCTTCGACCGATCTGCTTCATATTTCCTATACACATTGCTCTAATGGTCCTCTACTGTCCTGTGCCAAATCCACATTATTCCTGTCCCCGCCAAGCCCAGAGTCAAGGGCATATACTTGGTGCTTCAAAAACTTTAACGGTCGGGTAAATATCTTATAATTTCTGTTCCCTTTCACGGATCAGCTTCATACTTCATATACGCATTGCTCTAATGGTCCTCTACCGCCATGTGCCAAATCCACGTTTGTCCTGCCCCCGCCAAGCCCAGGGTCAAGGTCACATACTTGGTGCTTCAAAAAACTTTAACGCTCGGGTAAATATCTTATAATTTTTGTTCCCTTTCACGGATCAGCTTCATACTTCATACGCATTGCTCTAATGGTCCTCTACTGCCCTGTGCCAAATCCACGTTCGTCCTGACCCAGCCAAGCCCAGGGTCAAGGTCACACACTTGGTGCTTCAAAAACTTTAACGCTCGGGTAAATGTCTCATAATTTCTTCATCCTTCGACCGATCTGCTTCATATTTCCTATACACATTGCTCTAATGGTCCTCTACTGTCCTGCGCCAAATGCACATTATTCCTGCCCCCGCCAAGCCCAGGGTCAAGGTCACACACTTAGTGCTTCAAAATCTTTAACACTCAGGTAAATATCTTATAATTTCTGTTTTCTTCCACGGATCAGCTTCATACTTCATATACGCATTGCTCTAATGGTCCTCTACCGCCCTGTGCCAAATACACGTTTGCCCTGCCCCCGCCAAGCCCAGGGTCAAGGTCACACACTTGGTGCTTCAAAAACTTTAACGCTAGGGTAAATATCTTATAATTTCCGTTCCCTTTCACGGATCAGCTCCATACTTCACATACGCATTGCTCTGTGGTCATCTACTGCCCTATTCCAAACCAACGTTCGTCCTGCCCTTGCCAAGCCCATGGTCAAGATCACATACTTGGTGCTTGAAAAACTTTAACGCTCGTGTAAATATCTTATAATTTCTGTTCCCTTTCACGGATCAGCTTCATACTTCATACGCATTGCTCTAATGGTCCTCTACCGCCCTGTGCCAAATCCACGTTCGTCCTGCCCCCGCCAAGCCCATGGTCAAGGTCACACACTTGGTGCTTCAAAAACTTTAACGCTCGGGTAAATGTCTCATAATTTCTTCATCCTTCGACCGATCTGCTTCATATTTCATATACACATTGCTCTAATGGTCCTCTACTGTCCTGTGCCAAATCCACATTCTTCCTGCCCCCGCCAAGCCCAGGGTCAAGGTCACATACTTAGTGCTTCAAAAACTTTAACGATCAGGTAAATATCTTATAATTTCTGTTTTCTTTCACGGATCAGCTTCATACTTCATATACGCATTGCTCTAATGGTCCTCTACCGCCCTGTGCCAAATCCACGTTTGTCCTGCCCCCGCCAAGCCCAGGGTCAAGGTCACATACTGGGTGCTTCAAAAACTTTAACGCTCGGGTAAATATCTTATAATTTCTGTTCCCTTTCACGGATCAGCTTCATACTTCATATACGCATTGCTCTAATGGTCCTCTACTACCCTATGCCAAATCAACGTTCGTCCTGCCCTTGCCAAGCCCAGGGTCAAGGTCACATACTTGGTGCTTGAAAAACTTTAACGCTCGGGTAAATATCTTATAATTTCTGTTTCCTTTCATGGATCAGCTTCATACTTCATACGCATTGCTCTAATGGTCCTCTACCGCCCTGTGCCAAATCCACGTTCGTCCTGCCTCCGCCAAGCCCAGGGTCAAGGTAACATACTTAGTGCTTCAAAAACTTTAACGCTCAGGTAAATATCTTGTAATTTCTGTTTTCTTTCACGGATCAGCTTCATACTTCATATACGCATTGCTCTGATGTGCCTCTACTGCCTATGCCAAATCAACGTTCGTCAATGCCTTGCTAAGCCAGGGTCAGGTCACATACTTGGGCTTCAAAAACTTTAACACTCGGGTAAATTTTCTTATAATTTATGTTCCCTTTCACGGATCAACTTCATACTTCATATACGCATTGCTCTAATGGTCCACTACTGCCCTATGTCTAAATCAACGTTAGTCTATGCCCTTGCCATGCCACGGTCAGGTCACATACTTGAGCTTCAAAAACTTTAACGCTCGGATAAATATCTTATATTTTTGTTCCCTTTCAACGGATCAGCTTCATACTTCTTTACACATTGCTCTGTGGTCCTATACTGCTATGCACCAAATCAACGTTCGTCCTGCCTGCACAAGCCCAGGGTCAATGTCACATACTTTAGTGCTTCAAAAACTTTAACGCTCAGGTAAATATCTTATAATTTCTGTTTTCTTTCACGGATCAGCTTCATACTTCATATACGCATTGCTCTGATGGTCCTCTACTGCCCTATGCCAAATCAACGTTCGTCCTGCCCTTGCCAAGCCCAGGGTCAAGGTCACATACTTGGTGCTTCAAAAACTTTAACACTCGGGTAAATATCTTATAATTTCTGTTCCCTTTCACGGATCAACTTCATACTTCATATACGCATTGCTCTAATGGTCCACTACTGCCCTATGTCAAATCAACGTTAGTCTTGCCCTTGCCAAGCCCAGGGTCAAGGTCACATACTTGGTGCTTCAAAAACTTTAACGCTCGGATAAATATCTTATAATTTCTGTTCCCTTTCACGGATCAGCTTCATACTTCATACACATTGCTCTGATGGTCCTATACTGCCCTATGCCAAATCAACGTTCGTCCTGCCCTTGCCAAGCCCAGGGTCAAGGTCACATACTTGGTGCTTCAAAAACTTTAACGCTCGAGTAAATATCTAATAATTTCTGTTCCCTTTCACGGATCAGCTACATACTTCACATACGCATTGCTCTGATGGTCCTCTACTGCCCTATGCCAAATCAACGTTCGTACTGCACTTGCCAAGCCCAGGGTCAAGGTCACATACTTGGTGCTTGAAAAACTTTAACGCTCGGGTAAATATTTTATAATTTCTGTTCCCTTTCACGGATCAGCTTCATACTTCATACGCATTGCTCTAATGGTCCTCTACTGCCCTGCGCCAAATCCACGTATGTCCTGCCCCCGCCAAGCCCAGGGTCAATGGTCACACACTTGTGCTTCAAAAACTTTAACGCTCGGGTAAATGTCTCATAATTTCTTCATCCTTCGACCGATCTGCTTCATATTTCATATACACATTGCTCTAATGGTCCTCTACTGTCCTGTGCCAAATCCACATTCGTCCTACCCCCGCCAAGTCCAGGGTCAAGGTCACACACTTGGTGCTTCAAAAACTTTAACGCTCGGGTAAATGTCTCATAATTTCTTCATCCTTCGACCGATCTGCTTCATATTTCATATACACATTGCTCTAATGGTCCTCTACTGTCCTGTGCCAAATCCACATTCGTCCTTCCCCGCCAAGCCCAGGGTCAAGGTCACATACGTGGTGCTTCAAAAACTTTTAACGCTCAGGTAATAAAAAATTTGACTTGGAATTTGGCCTCATTTATTATCAAAGCGATATGTGGGGCATCCGTGTTCTATGAACACATTTTCTAGTTATTAAATGTTCGATCACATGTTTTTTATCAACGCAATATAAAATAATATGTTTTAAACAAATTGACACGACCATTTGTTCTAAAATTAATGAAAATAGTGACTATTGAATAATATGTACATTATGATAAAGACCATATGGTCGAACAGTTAATAAAAAACGACTAATAAGTAATATATATATTGCATTTTCTTTCAGGAAACGATGAAGCTAATGGGTTTGTCGACTTTCATGTACTGGCTCTCCTGGTTCGTGAAGTGCCTGATCTACATGTTGATCATCATCATCATCTACACGATCATATTCAGCATCAAGCTCGGAGACAATGGGAAGATTCTGAACTACTCCCATCCCACCATCTTCTTCTTCTTTTTCTACATGTACATCACGGCCACAATCGCCTTCTGTTTCATGATCAGCACCTTCTTCCAAATTGGCGAGTTGTGGTTAGTATGAAGGTGTTTGCGCGACAATATGGAACCAAAAATATTGCCCCTAGGCATTTTAATACGTATAATGCTTTATCAGGTAACTAACTTTGTATTAGCAGAATACACACTGACTGTAAACATATTGCTGTATCAGGCATTGACCTGATACGAATATCCGGGTCACAACGAACGTTGTATCAATTGGTAGAACGGCGTCACATTACGTTAACTTACCGAAATACGCGTTCTTTTCAATGCAAACTATTCTATGTTTTACCATCGGTTAGTATAAAACGTTACCTGATAAATAGAATACCATCCTAGTGTCTGTTAATATGAAGTTTATCAAATTCGGCTCTGAAACAGTAGGAATTCCTCGGCGAGCATCGGAATTCCTACGCGTTTCCTAAACGAGCCTGATAAGCTTGCTATCAAGAGACAGTATACAGGTATTCTCTATTTCTGTACTTACTGTATATTGCACATTTTCTTCTCGACTAACCTTTGGCCATTAACACATTAAATCCCAAAAGAAATCCAAACATATATACATTTCCATAAATCATTGAATTCCCATAATAATTTGTGTTTCTCAATAAAATCAATAGTTGATGGCCTTTCATCAAATTTAAACATTTGGGTAGGGTGACATTATTGTTATTGCTGAAAAGCACTTAATATATTTAAGTCTTGTTTGTGCATTCGATGTGGTTAATAGCCAAAACGTGTCGGCAGAAACGCGTAGAACAGCCAGTAATTATCATATTCAAAATAACCAGGAAGTTTGATTGAGCTGCAATGTGTCAAGTACGAACTGAAAGAATATAAGCTCAGAAAGGTATTACAGTGAAATCGCTCTAAAGCATGCACCCTGGGTGGTGCCCAGGGTGTTCGGTTTAGAGATGTGTCACTGTTAATCAGGCATTTTATCACTTTGAGCCATAGTTGAGTGATATGCGATATCGAACATACATTTATCACCGGAATTTATCACATTTATCACCAAGGAAAAATCATCAAAAATAAGATCATTTACGTTGTTTTGGTCTCCGGTTGAGATGTTGGACTGTATGAGCACGCGCCTGGTCCTTGTGCTGGAATATAACATGTATATAACAGATGGACCGTATACAAATATTGTAAATATATTTAATATATAAAGAGCAAAGTGAGTTCTTTCTGCAATGTCATTGTTATCTAGATTCTTCGTCGTCATTGTACATGGCTGTCGTTATAAGTGCTGGCATGTATACTTTGTTGGCGAATTTTGATGTCGTGTCTCCGTTTCTCAATGAGCTTCCCTTATGCTATCTGGCAATCGTATACATTTGTGTCATGGATCGTGTATGCCAGGCGCAACCCTTAACTCAAATAAACACGTTCACCCTCGATCAATACTAATCATCGATGTAATTTCTAGCAATCAAGGCATTCGCGTGTGGGATGTTGAATTGCTTGAATTTGTGCAAATACTGACACAGCCCTTGACTTAAATTAACACTTCCAATAAATGCAACTTGAACTTCTTCTGGCATCAATGATGGACGATTATTATTGATCGCTTCAGCGAACATGGCGTGCTGTTGATTCGCTTGAATTTGCCTTACATGTAAAATACCAGCAAACGCGGCATTCGCCTGCGAGATGTTGTTGAATCGCTCGAATTTGTCTGGTGATAAATTCAAGCGAGTCAACAATAATCGTCGATGACATTTCCAGCGAACACAGCTGCATTGGCGTGCGGGCTGTTGTTTTTCCTCACGTATTTCCCGACGTTCTTTCTAAACGACCGCTACGGCGAGCTGTCACGGCTGGAGAAGATGGCCACGTGTCTGCTGTCCAACATGGGAATGGTGTTCGGCGTGAACGTACTCATGATCTACGAAGGAACAGGTTTGTTTGGGTCCCACGGCCGTAGATAATGTATTGTATATTTACACGGTGCATGATCACGTCGTTACAACAACAACAACAATGGCTTCAAGTGTTGTCAGCGCGCCCACTCCAAAGTAAGTATTATTTTATATTTTCCTTAATATGCAACGGATTTTGATGTGAAATATGGCGCAGCAAACGCGTCTTCACGAGCTGCATTTGGTGGTCCCGGGACATCGGCACATACTTATGTCGTTTTTGTGAAGAATCGATTTCCGTGACAGTAAATACGGAAATTGATTCTTCGCAAAAAGGACAGAATTGTTTGCCAAAGTACCGAGACCACAAGATGCAGCCTAACAAGCGGGTTTAATGCGCCATATTATATAATAAGGATAAGTTTCAGTAATTGTTGTTGTTGCTATAGCCACGTGATAATGCACATTTATTTATATTGTACGCTGAAAACCAATATTATACCGTCTCGGAATGTAGGAAACGCCATTTTGAGGGCCTACACAACTGTCTTTGTTCAGCTTTCCCAAATGTCAATATCTATTGGCAATCCCAACTCGTAATCAAGCAGTTTGATTGGCAGAGCCTGATCTGTAGCTGTGCTAATAATTAACACCTATTTGCAAGATTAGCGCAGGTTGTTGGTCTCGCGGCTTTAGACACCACCACTGCATACCCGAGGCGCCGCTCAACTATTCATGCTCCCACGACGATAGTGGAGGGGGCACTTAGTGCTACAAATGTCCATTCGTCTGTCAGAAGGCAAAGTACGCCTGCGTTAGCAACGCGACATCAATGCCAATGGCCAACGGAGGACACCACTCCACCTACATGTAAGTTGTATTAAAATAATCAACAAAAGATGACCAAGCCCCATCTAGAGGGGGGGGGGGGGGGTGTATTTGCTGTTTGATCTAGGTAAGTTCGCCCAAAATTCATTATGATGGACGGGGTGGTGTCCTGTGTCCGCGCCGTTAGCCTGTGTGCCAATGAATACAAATAGTGGAACATTTATCCCGTCAACACAGTGCGTATGTGCCGTGAAACACGGTGCCGTGAAACATGTTTGATATCCTGTAAAAACGGCATAATCACTGCGTATGAATATGTGCGGTGAATGGGGGTTATTCTTTTGCATTTAAAAGCCATATTTAGGTGTTGACGGGATAAATAAAATAGAAGGTTAGTGCCGCGAATGGGAAAAAACATCTTGCGCGGCACGGAAACGGGATGTGCTTGGAAGAACCTCGCCCATCTCGTTCCCTAAGCCTTGCCAGATATTTGTTCCCATTCACGGCACTAACCTACTATTCTCTATTAACCGTATACCATCGCATGCTCTAATCTTGCTATATTTGTCAATTGTTTATTTCAAAATACTCTAATACCGTGCTTGGAATGAATCAGCTTGAATGACTGAGCCCGAGCTGTACGAAGCACACTGATTGATTGCGAATTAGGATTGCCAATAGAAACGTTGTAATCTGTAGCCGATTTCACCAAAATTGCAAAGTATAGTTATCTTGCTTATGCAATAAGTTCAGTATAATAAGTATGCATACATTTAGTCATCAACATATGCAGTCGTTAGTTCTATATGAAATAATGCATTTCGGGAAAATAATTGATTACTCCCTCAAAGTATGCTTAGCAATTTTGGTGAAATCGGCTACAGGGCAAGATAACGCAGGTTGTTGTGTAACACTGTTCAATGGGTACTTTATTGATGCAACCGTGCTAGCTGCTATGAACACGGCTTCATGAAGAACGGTTCATATTTCGGTGTTCTGTGGGTTATTTCTGTATAGCTGGTGGTTTGGATGCATTGTTACAAACATACAATGTACGTCACCTCCCGCGAATTACACGCATACATAGAAGCATTCCTTTGTGGGTATTTTCACAGTATAAAAGGAACGGCGAAGGTGTAGATAATTGACGAGTTATGTCGTGTGTAATGATTGAGCATTCCTATTCGTTTCCTAGCCTTGTCTGATAAACTTAATATCAAAAGACACTAACCTGGTATTCCCTATTTCAAGGTACATGTATATGATCACGTGGTGATGCACTGTATGTAACCGCCCCTTGGAGGCGTGGTTTAGTATTACATGATTGCTGAGTCAGCAAGCCAGCATCATGACAGGCCCCGTGCGACCCCTATGAATTAGCTTTATTTTAGCTAGCAGTTAGTGCAGATATATTATTAACTAAAACCAATGCGTTGTTATTATTCTGCCTTAATTACTATATCCACATATATACAAGACACTACATTGTTATTATTCTGCCTTAATTACTATATCCACATATATACAAGACATTACATTGTTATTAGTCTGCCTTAATTACTATATCCACATATATACAAGACATTACATTGGCGACGAATCTGGGAGTTTATGTGAACCAACCAATTGTGTTAATGTCTAGTGGATGGACAGAGGATTTAATTCCGGACTGTCAAAGTAATTGTTACAACGGAGGATTTAATTCCGAACTGTTGCTGTTAGCGCATGATACGATTTAACCAAGAAACAAGTACTGTAAACAACTACAATGGCGTCGAAATTAGACATATCTAGTCCTGGACAATTTAACGTTCACGGTGAAAACGCAAATTTAAACAAAGCATGGGAACTGTATCTCAAACGTTTTGAATACTATATCAAGGTTTGTGGTGTCACGAAAGACGAACAAAAAAAGGGCATTACTCCTACATGTGTCAGGAAGCCAAGTCCAAGACATCTTCGAGACAATGAACAATACGGGAACCACGTATGATCACGCCGTGACCAGCTTGTCCAACTACTTCCGACCCAGGAAAAACGTGTCTTACGACCGACACGTGTTTCGGCAGGCGAAACAAGAATATGGCGAAACGATAGACAATTTTGTCGTCAGACTATCGAAGATGGTCGTTTCCTGCGAATACACGGATAACGACGAAATGGTACGTGCTCAGATCGTCGACAACTGCCGATCGCACGAATTGCGGAAGAAACTACTATCCGAGACCGACCTCACACTGGATAAAGTCAAAACCATCGCACGTACGTACGAACTATCCGAAACTCATGCAAACAAAATGGCAATGCATGATCGCCGCCCACGGAGGAAGTCAACCAATTCTGGAAACCAAAACCGGGTAAACAACACGAGGTCACTACCAAACGAGGATACAGCAGTCCTGGTCAAAAGCAGCAAGGAGCCAATTAATGGATACAGATCCGCCGGGTACGGACAGACACAGAAACGCACACCGGGCCAGCGTACAGAAAAGACAGCCGTATGTTATCGCTGTGGAATCAAGGGACATTACGGAAAAGAATGCATCAAATCGCGAGGTGTCATTTGTAATGATTGTGGAAAAGAAGGTCATTTCGCGAAAATGTGTCAATCAAAAATCAAAAATGTGCAAGCTATAAATCAATCTGATGGTGGTGAGGAAATATTTGTGTTACACGGAAAACAAGAGGCCAGTATAGATCTGAACATACAAGGTAAACAATTAAATGTTTTGATTGATTCTGGTTCGTCTGTCGCTATTGACCGAAGAACATATGAACAACTTAAACTCGCCGATACTCCGTTACACAGGTCCGATGCGGAAATATACCCATATGGTGGTAAAATACCGATTCAGTTATTCGGTAAAACAAAATTGCATGTCACAGTCGCAGACCAAACACACGACATTGAATTTCAGATCATTAACGGAACCGGCAAACCGTTACTATGTCACAAAACGGCTACCGAACTAGGCTTGATGCATGTCGGCATGATACGTAACGTCTCTGCATGTACAGACACAACTAATCAGATTATCAGGTCGTACGATGACCTATTTACAGGTATAGGAAAATTAAAAGATTTTCAGTTGCGACTACACATTGATAAATCGGTCAAACCGGTAGCACAACCAGCTCGGAAGATTCCATTTAAAATGCGTCAACACGTTGAGCATAAATTACAGGAACTTGAAAAACTGGACATAATAGAAAATGTCGACGGCCTAACTCCATGGGTTAGTGCCGATACCGAAAAAGGATGGCGATATCAGGATTTGTGTAGATATGCGCCAAGCCAACAAAGCTGTCCAACGCGAACGTTTTCCGATGCCAAACATCGATGAAACGTTAGAAGAAATGAACGGTTCAGTCGTGTACTCGAAATTAGATTTAAAACAAAGTTTCCATCAGATAGAAATCGAAGAAAAGTCGCGATATATCACAACATTTGGGTCACACAACGGGTTATACCGATACAAACGATTGCTATACGGGATTAACTCAGCGCCCGAAACACACCAGCGAATTATACAACACACAATTCAAGATATTCCTGGTTGCAAAAACATAGCAGACGACATAATCGTATTTGCGAGAAACCAAGACTGAGCACGACGAGACCTCTGAAACGTCTATTCGCGCGCTTGCGAGAACGTAAACTTAACACTCAACAAATCCAAGTGTGAGTTTAACAAAACCGAACTAAGGTTCATGGGACATACACTGTCCAAAAACGGAATCAAAATTGACGAAAGCAAGGTCAAGGCCGTCAAACAAACAAAACCTCCACAGAATC
This sequence comes from Conchocele bisecta, assembly GCA_029237695.1. Taxonomy (NCBI): domain Eukaryota; kingdom Metazoa; phylum Mollusca; class Bivalvia; order Lucinida; family Thyasiridae; genus Conchocele; species Conchocele bisecta. The sequence goes on from CM055266.1 coordinate 49,460,132, forward strand.
CCACAGAGGTTAAATCATTCCTAGGGTTAATCAACTATTGTTCAAAGTTTGTCCCAAACTTTGCGACAATTGCGGAACCATTGCGCAAATTAATGCGTAAAGATGTGGAATGGGAATGGAGCACCGAACAGCAAAATGCGTTCAAAACGCTCAAACAATCAATCACCAGCGCGGAAGTAATGTCTTACTACAATCCCGTAGCCGAGACAGGCATTGTAGTGGATGCGTCCCCGTACGGACTTGGAGCTATTATAAGCCAAAAACAACCAAACGGCGAAGTTAAACCGGTCGCGTATGCCAGCCGAACTGTAACTCCAGTAGAACAACGGTTTTCTCAGACCGATCGCCAGGCATTGGGTGTTGCATATGCCATCCAGCGATTTAACGTGTATCTGTACGGCATGAATTTTGTTGTCTACACTGATCACCGCCCACTAGAGAACATATTCTCAAAGTCGCATGAAGCTACGCCACGTATCCAACGCTGGGTACTCAAATTACAGCCATACAACTTCACAGTTAAATACATACCAGGGAATTTGAACGCAGTAGATAGGTTGTCAAGGTCACCCCTGACTGACACACGTGACTATCTCAATAACGGTGCCGAGATGTATGTTAATTATATACTGACCTCCACCCTGCCTAAGGCAATCTCCCTAGATCAAATGAGACACGCGTGCGAAAGCGATAAACTGTTGTCAAACGTTTGTAAGTGTCTTGAAACAAACAGGTGGTCGAAAGACGATCAGAGTCTGAGACCATATTACCAGATTAGGAATTAATTAACGGTACACAACCACATGGTACTCAAAGGTAACAAGATTATTGTACCGCAATCGTTGCATAAACGCGTCATAGATTTAGCACGCGAATCGCATATGGGCATTGTAAAAACAAAACAACTTTTGCGTGACAAAGTATGGTGGCCCAGCATAGACAACGATATGGAGTACGTGATTCGGACATGTCACGCATGTCAATTGATACCAACTCCACCAGCGCACCCCTGATAGTAACAACTCCGTTACCAGACGGTCCGTGGAAAATGTTGGCCATGGATTTGACTGGTCCGTACGGAAATAACGAACATTTACTCGTTGTAATTGACTACTATTCGCAATTTCCCATGGTTGCCATTCTTAAATCTACAACAAGTATGACGATCATAAACAAACTACGGGCGATGTTTAGCTTGATGTGAAATTGTGACGAAATATTGTTTAACTGTACAAACGCGAGGAGTAATTTCGTTTCTGGGGAATTTTCACAATTTCTCCAGGAAAATGGCATTAAACACACGCGTGTTACACCATATTGGGCCAGAGCAAACGGTTTAGTTGAACACTTTAACAAATCGCTGAAGAAGGCAATCCGTGCCGCCGTGCTCGAAAAGAAAAACTGGGGAACTGAATTGTACACATTCTTGTTACATTATCGCGCTACACCGCATTGCACGACCAATGTCTCGCCAGCTGAATTGTTATACAACCGGCAAATAAAGACCAAATTACCTCAGCTTATCAAAACCGCGGTACCGCGTAAATTGAAAATGCGCGACGCACAGCAAAAACAGAATATGAAAGATAATGCAAACAAAAAACAAAGCGAGCTCTTTCACAAAGTACAAATCTGGCGATT